>JALIRH010000275.1:0-34269 GCA_023055505.1 Callipepla californica brunnescens | reverse complement strand
GATTGGGATGGGGTTGGGATGGGATTGGGATTGGGATGGGATTGGGATGGGGTTGGGATGGGGTTGGGATTGGGGTTGGGATGGGGTTGGGATGGGGTTGGGATGGGGATGGGATGGGATGGGATTGGGATGGGATTGGGATGGGATGGGGTTGGGATGGGATTGGGGATTGGGATGGGATTGGGATTGGGATTGGGGTTGGGATTGGGGTTGGGATGGGGTTGGGATGGGATTGGGATGGGATTGGGATGGGATGGGATTGGGATGGGGTTGGGATGGGGTTGGGATGGGATTGGGATTGGGATGGGATTGTGATTGGGATTGGGGTTGGGATTGGGATTGGGGTTGGGATTGGGGTTGGGATGGGGTTGGGATGGGGTTGGGATGGGGATGGGATGGGATGGGATTGGGATGGGGTTGGGATGGGATTGGGATTGGGATGGGATTGGGGTTGGGATGGGATTGGGATTGGGATGGGATTGGGATTGGGGTTGGGATTGGGGTTGGGGGTTGGGATGGGATTGGGATTGGGATTTGGATTGGGATTGTGATTGGGATGGGGATGGGATTGGGATTGGATGGGATGGGATTGGGATTGGGATTGGGGATGGGATTGGGATTGGGATGGGGTTGGGGTTGGGGTTGGGGTTGGGGTTGGGTTGGGGTTGGGGTTGGGGTTGGGTTGGGGGTCGGTGCGTAGGAGCGGTGCCGCCCGCAGGCGCCTGCCGCACCGTGAGGCGCTCGTGGTGACCGCGGACGGAATCGGAGCGCGGGAGGACAATGACGGCACACAGTGCGGCAAGGATGGTGCGCCCCACAGCTGCCCCACAGCCCGCCCCACAGCCTGTGCATAGCCTGCCCCATAGCGCCCCACAGCCTGCCCCCACCGCCCTACACCACCTCCTCACCACCCCTCCCCCCCATAATGACCCCCAATGACCCCCAACCCCTCCCCCCCCCACAATGACCCCCAATGACCGGATGCCCCCTCCCCCACCCCATAATGATCCCAATTCCCTCCCCCCCCTACAATGACCCCCAATAACCCCAACCCCTCCCCCCACAATGACCCCCAGTGACCCCATTTCCCCCCCCATAATGACCCCTAATGACCCCATGCCCCCTCCCCCACCCCATAATGACCCCAATTCCCTCCCCCCCTACAATGACCCCCAATAACCCCAACCCCTCCCCCCACAATGACCCCAGTGACCCCATTTCCCCCCCCATAATGACCCCAATGACCCCCATGCTCCCTCCCCCACCCCACAATGACCCCAATCCCTCCCCCCCCCACAATGACCCCCAATAACCCCAACCCCTCCCCCACCCCATAATGACCCCAATCCCCTCCCCCCCACAATGACCCCCAATAACCCCAATCCCCTCCCCCCCATTAATGACCCCCAATGACCCCATGCCCCCTCCCCCACCCCACAATGACCCCAATCCCCTCCCCCCCCCACAATGAACCCCAGTAACCCCAAACCCTCCCCCCCCACAATGACCCCAGTGACCCCATGCCCCCTCCCCCACCCCATAATAACCCCAACCCCTCCCCCCCCATTAATCACCCCCCAATGACCCCATGCCCCTCCCCCACCCCATAATGACCCTAACCCCACCCCCCCACAATGACCCCCAATAACCCCAACCCCTCCCCCACCCCACAATGACCCAATCCCCTCCCCCCCACAATGACCCCCAATAACCCCAATCCCCTCCCCCCCATTAATGACCCCCAATGACCCCATGCCCCCTCCCCCACCCCATAATAACCCCAACCCCTCCCCCCCATTAATCACCCCCCAATGACCCCATGCCCCCTCCCCCACCCACAATGACCCCAATCCCCTCCCCCCCACAATGACCCCCAATAACCCCAATCCCCTCCCCCCATTAATGACCCCCAATGACCCCATGCCCCCTCCCCCACCCCATAATGACCCTAACCCCCCCCCCCCCCACAATGACCCCAATGACCCCAATCCCCTCCCCTCCCCACAATGACCCCAATCCCCTCCCCCACACAATGATCCCCAGTAACCCCAAACCCTCCCCCCACAATGACCCCAGTGACCCCATGCCCCCACGCCCCCCACAATGACCCCCAATAACCACAACCCCTCCCCCCATTAATGACCCCCAATAACCCCAATCCCCTCCCCCCCCCCCAATGACCCCCAGTGACCCCATTCCCCCCACAATGACCCCCAATGACCCCATTCCCCCCCCCCACAATGACCCCCAATGACCCCATTCCCCCCCCCACAATGACCCCCAATCACCCCATTCCCCCCCCCACAATGACCCCCAATGACCCCATTCCCCCCCCCCCCAGTGACCCCCAGTGACCCCGCTCCCCCTACCCCGCGGCTGACTCCCGGGTCACGTGACGCAGGCGGGCTGCCGGACGAGCTGTCTGCGGCGCGGGCGGACGCGCGCATGCGCCGTCGTTTCCCGCGCTCGTCCCGGGACGCGCGGGGGCGGCTGCGGTGCGGCGCTTCCGTTGCGCTGCGCGACCCCCGAGCGGAGGCGCGTGCACGAGCTGGCGGCAGCCGGAACTGACGTCATCTGCGTCGTGAGGAGCGGGGGGGGGGGGGGGGGGGAGGGGGAGGGGGATATGGGGTTATGTGGGGTCATGGGGTTATGTGGGGTCACTGGGTTTTATGGGGTTATGTGGGGTTTATATGGGGTCATGTGGGGTTATATGGGGTCATGTGGGGTCACGGGGTTATGTGGGGTCACTGGGTTTTATGGGGTTATGTGGGGTTATATGGGGTCATGTGGGGTCACGGGTTATGTGGGGTCACTGGGTTTTATGGGGTTATGTGGGGTTATATGGGGTCATGTGGGGTCACGGGGTTATGTGGGGTCACTGGGTTTTATGGGGTTATGTGGGGTTATATGGGGTCATGTGGGGTCACGGGGTTATGTGGGATTATGGGGTTCTATGGGGTTCTATGGGGTCATATGGGGTTCTATGGGGTTATGTGAGGTTCTATGGGGTCATGGGGTTCTATGGGGTTATGTGAGGTTCTATGGGGTCATGGGGTTCTATGGGGTTATGTGGGGTTATGTGGGGTTATGTGGGGTTAAAATGGGGTTATGGGGGATATGGGGTTCTATGGGGTCATGGGGTTCTATGGGGTTCTATGGGGTCATGGGTTCTATGGGTTATATAGGGTTATGTGAGGTTATGTGGGGTCATGGGGTTATGGGCTTCTATGGGGTTCTGTGGGGTTCTATGGGGTTCTATGGGGTTATGGGGTTCTATGGTGTTCTATAGGGTTCTATGGGGTTATGGGGTTCTATGGGGTTATGGGGTTCTATGGGGTTCTATGGGGTTATGGGGTTCTATGGGGTTATGGTGCTATATGGGGTTATGGGGTTCTATGGGGTTCTATGGGATTCTATGGGGTTCTATGGGATTCTGTGGGGTTCTATGGGATTATATGAGGTTCTATGGGGTTCTATGGGGTTATGGGGTTCTATGGGGTTCTATGGGTTATGGAGTTCTATGGGGGTTCTATGGGGTTATGGGGTTCTATGGGGTTATGGGGTTCTATGGGATTATGTGGGTTTATATGGGGTTCTATGGGGTTCTGTGGGATTCTGTGGGGTTATATGGGGTTCTATTTGGTTATATGAAGTTATATGGGGTTCTATGGATTCTATGGGGTTCTATGGGGTTATGGGGTTCTATGGGGTTATATGGGGTTCTATGGGATTCTATGGGGTTATGTGGGGTTATATGGGGTTATGTGAGGTTCTATGGGGTCATGAGGTTCTATGGGGTTCTATGGGATTCTATGGGGTTCTATGGGGCTATATGAGGTTCTATGGGGCTATATGGGGTTCTATGGGGTTATATGAGGCTATATGGGGTCTATGGGGCGACCGGGGTCGCTTATGGGGCGGGCGCTTATGGGGTGCGGCCCCGCAGGACTCCTCCCAGGGGAACTCAGTGCCGCAGAGCTCCATGATCCGCTACATCAAAGGGCACTACCCGCACCTGCAGGTCATCGGCGGCGGCGGTGAGCGCTGTGGGGCGCTATGGGGCGCTATGGGGCGCTATAGGGGCGCTATTGGGCACTATGGGGCGCTATGGGGCGCTGTGGGGCGCTATGGGGCGCTATGGGGCGCTATAGGGCGCTATTGGGCACTATGGGGGCGCTATGGGGCGCTATAGGGCACTATGGGGCGCTATGGGGCGCTATAGGGCGCTATGGGGCAGTATGGGTCACTATGAGGCACTATGGGGCGCTATAGGACGCTATGGGGCAATATGGGGCACTATGAGGCACTATGGGGCGCTATAGGGCGCTATGGGGCAGTATGGGGCACTATAGGGGGCTCTGTGGGGCGCTATGGAGCGCTATAGGGCGCTATGGGGTGCTGGTGGGCGCTAGGGGGCGCTGTGGGATGCTATAGGGTGCTATAAGACGCTACAGGGCACTATAGGGGGCTCTGTGGGGCGCTATGGGGCACTATAGGGTGCTATGAGGTGCTGTGGGCGCTATGGGGCGCTGTGGGGCTCTATGGGACGCTATGGGGTGCTATAGGACGCTATGGGGCAGTATGGGGCACTATGAGGCGCTATGGGGCGCTACAGGGTGCTATGAGGGTCTGTGGGCACTAGGGGGCGCTGTGGGGCGCT
This sequence comes from Callipepla californica brunnescens, assembly GCA_023055505.1. NCBI lineage: Eukaryota > Metazoa > Chordata > Aves > Galliformes > Odontophoridae > Callipepla > Callipepla californica. The sequence goes on along the minus strand of JALIRH010000275.1, from coordinate 29,609 downwards.
ATAGTGTGCTATGGGGCGCTATAGGGTGCTATGGGCGCTATAGGGTGCTATGGGGCGCTATGGGGCACTATAGGGTGCTATAGACGCTACAGGGCACTATAGGGGGCGCAGTGGGGCTCTGTGGGGCGCTATAGGGCGCTATGGTGCGCTTTAGGGTGCTATGAGGTGCTGCGGGCGCTAGAGGGGCGCTGTGGGTCGCTTATTGGGCGCTATAGGGCTCTATGGGGCACTATAGGGTGCTATGAGGAGCTGCGGGCGCTAGGGGGCACTGTGGGTCGCTATAGGGTTCTATAAGACGCTACAGGGCACTATAGGGGGCACTGTGGGGCGCTATGGGATGCTATGGGGCTCTGTGGGGCGCTGTGGGGTGCCATGGCGCGCTGTGGGGCATCATGGGACGCTATGGGCAGGGATGGGGGAAGGTGGGGCAGGGGGGAGGGCTGCTGCCAGTGGGGGTTTGGAGGGGTGGGGATGTGGGGCGATGTTTGGGGTTCTGTGGGGTGGGGGAAGTGAGGTGGAGATGTGGGACGGAGACTTGGGGCGGAGCTGTGGGGCAGAGCTGTGGGGTTGAGATGTGGAGCAGATGTGGGGTGGAGCTACGGGCCGGAGGCACGGGTCAGAGCTATGGGGTGGAGATACGGGGCAGATGTGGGGCAGAGATGTGGGGCGAGGCTCTAAGGCGGAGATCTGGAGATGTGGGGCGGAGCCGGCGGCGCCGTGGGGCAGAGCAGAGCCGTGGGGCGCCGCGTGGGGGCGCTGTGGGGCAGAGCTGTGGGGCAGAGCTGTGGGGCTGAGCTGTGGGGCAGAGCTGCGGGGCTGAGCTGTGGGGCAGAGCTGTGGGGCTGTGCTGTGGGGCAGAGCTGTGGGCTGAGCTGTGGGGCTGAGCTGTGGGGGCAGAGCTGCGGGGCTGAGCTGTGGGGCAGAGCTGTGGGGCTGTGCTGTGGGGCAGAGCTGTGGGGCAGAGCTGTGGGCTGTGCTGTGGGGCAGAGCTGTGGGTCAGAGCTGTGGGGGCTGAACTGTGGGGCAGAGCTGTGGGGCACTGTGGGGGCGGCGCTGTGGGGGCTTGCACTACGGGGCTGCAGTGCGTGGAGGCACCGCTTGGGGGCGCTGTGGGGCGGCGCTTGTGGGGCTGCAGTGCGTGGTGGCGCCGCGTGGGGGCGCTGTCTGAGCGGCGCGGTCCCGCAGTGGTGACGGCGGCGCAGGCGCAGCAGCTCATGGACCGCGGGGCGCCGACGCTCTGCGCGTCGGGATCGGAGGCGGCGCCGAAAGCGATGGCGAGAGCGGTGCGTCCCAGTACGGCCAGTACAGACCAGTACGGCACAGTACGGCCCAGTGTGGCACCAGTATAGACCAGTATGGCACCATTATGGCCCAGTACGGCCCAGTATGGCCCAGAATGGCACCAGTACGGCCCAGTTTGACACCAGTACGGCCCAGTGAGGCCCAGTATGGCCCAGTACGGCCCAGTTTTGACACCAGTACGGCCCAGTGAGGCCCAGTTTGATACCGGTATAGCTCAGTATGGCCCAGTTTGACCCAGTATGGCCCAGTATAGCCCAGTACGGCCCAGTATGGAACCAGCACGGCCCAGAATGGCACCAGTGTGGCCCAGTATAGCCCAGTATGTACCCAGTACAGTCCAGCTTGACCCCAGTGTGTCCCAGTATGGACCCAGTACGGCCCAGTATGGAACCAGCACGGCCCAGTATGACACCAGTATGGCCCAGTTTGACCGCAGTATGGCCCAGTATGGACCCAGTACGGCCCAGAATGGCACCAGTATGGGCCAGTATGGACCCAGTATGGCCCAGTTTGACCCCAGGTATGGCCCAGTATGGAACCAGCACAGCCCAGAATGGCACCAGTATGGCCCAGTATAGCCCAGTATGGACCCAGTACGGCCCAGAATGGCACCAGTACGGGCCAGTATGGACCCAGTACGGCCCAGTATGGAACCAGCATGGCCCAGTATGGCACCAGTATGGCCCAGTTTGATCCCAGTATGGCCCAGTATGGACCCAGTATGGCCCAGTATAGCCCAGTACAGCCCAGTATGGCACCAGTACAGCCCAATACGGCACCAGTATGGCACCAGTATGGCCCAGTATGGACCCAGTACAGCCCAGTATGGACCCAGTACAGCCCAGTATGGCCCAGTATGGCCTAGTATAGCCCAGTATGGCCCAGTATGGACCCAGTATGGCCCAGTGCAGCACCAGTATAGCCCAGTAAGGCCCAGTTTGACACCAGTATGGCCTAGTGAGGCCCAGTATGGCCCAGTACAGCCCCATTTTGACACCAGTATAGCCAGTGCGGCCAGTTTGACACCAGCATGGCCCAGTGTGACACCAGTATGACCCAGTTTGACACCAGTACGGCCCAGTGCGGCCCAGTTTGACACCCAGTATGCCCCAATTTGACCCCAGTATGGCCTAGTTTGACCCCAGTATGGCCCAGATTGAGCCACTATGCCCCAGTGCATCAAAGTATGCCTCAGTTTATCCTGGTATGTCCCAGCTTGACCCCAGGTGTGTCCGCAGTATGTCCCAGTCTGCCCCAAGTACATCCCAGTACTTCACAGTACACCCCAGTACATCCAGTATCCCCCCATCCCTCCCAGTCCCCCCCACTCCCTCCCAATCCCCCTAGTCCATCCAGTCCCCCCAGTATCCCCCAATCCCTCCCAGTCCCTCCCAGTCCCCCCCAGTACCCCCAGTCTGTCCCAGTCTCCCCCAGTCCCTCCAACTCCCTCCCACTCCCTCCCAGTATTCCCCAGTCCATCCCAGTAGTCCCCCAGTCCCCCCAGTTCATCCAGTCCCTCCCAGTATCCCCCAGTCCATCCCAGTCCCCCACTCCCTCCCAGTCCCCCCAGTATCCCCCAATCCCTCCCAGTCCCCCAGTCCATCCCAGGTCCCTCCAGTCCCAGTCCCCCAGTCCCCCATCCAGTCCCAGTATCCCCCAGTCCCTCCAGTCCCCCAGTCCGCCCAGTATCCCCCACTCCCCCCAGTCCCTCAGTCCCTCCAGTCCCCCAGTTCCCCCCAGTCCCTCCCAGTCCCCCCCAGTCCATCCCCCAGTCCCCCAGCCCTCCCGCTCCCTCCTTAGTCCCCCCCGCTCCCTCCCAGTATCCCCCAGTCCCTCCCAGTATCCCCCAGTCCCGCCGGCCGCGGTGCCGCGCATGCGCAGTGCGTGTCTGTGCGCGCAGCGCTGCAGCGCCGCCCGGCGGCCACGGCCGTGTACAGAGTGGCGCAAGTGCGCGCGGCGCCGCGGCGTTCCCGTCATCGCCGACGGCGGCGTCCGCAACGCGGGTCACGTGATCAAGGCGCTCGCCGTCGGAGCGTCGGCCGGTACGGGGCGGGGGGGGGGAGGGGCGGGAGAGGGCGGGGGGAGGGGAGGTGGGGGAGGGGTGGGGGATGGGTATGGGATGTAGGGTGTGGGATATGGGGTATGGGGTGGGGGTATGGGGGGTGGGGGGTGGGGAGAGAGGGATATGGGGTGTGGGGGGTGGGGTATGGGGTGTGGGGGGTGGGGAGAGAGGGATATGGGGGGTGGGGGGTGGGGGGTGGGGAGGAGAGGGATACGGGGTGTGGGGGGTGGGGGGTGGGGTATGGGGTGGTGGGGGGGTGGGGAGAGAGGGATATGGGGTGTGGGGGGTGGGGGGTGGGGAGAGAGGGATACGGGGTGAGGGGGTGGGGAGAGAGGGATATGGGGGGGTGGGGGGTGGGGAGAGAGGGATATGGGGTGTGGGGGGGTGGGATGTGGGGGTGGGGGGTGGGGAGAGAGGGATATGGGGTGTGGGGGGTGGGATGTGGGGTGGGGGGTGGGGAGAGAGGGATATGGGGTGTGGGGGGTGGGGATGTGGGGTATGGGGTGAGGGGGGTGGGGAGAGAGGGATATGGGGTGTGGGGGGTGGGATGTGGGGTGGGGGGTGGGGAGAGAGGATATGGGGGGTGGGGGGTGGGATATGGGGTGGGGGGTGGGAGAGAGGGATATGGGGTGTGGGGGGTGGGATGTGGGTGGGGGGTGGGGAGAGAGGGATATGGGGTGTGGGGGGTGGGATGTGGGGTGGGGGGTGGGGAGAGAGGGATATGGGGGGTGGGGGGTGGGATATGGGGTGGGGGGGTGTGGGGTGTGGGGTATGGGGTGTGGGGTGGGGGCTATGGAGTGGGGGGGGTATGGGGTATGGGGTGGGGGGTGGGGTATGGGGAGTGGGGAGGGAGGGATGTGGTGTGTGGGGTGTGGGTGTGGGATATGGGGTGTGGATGTGGGGTTTGGGATATGGGATGGGATATAGGGTGTGGGTATGGGGTGTGGGGTATGGGGTGTGGGGTATGGGGTGGGGGGTAGGGTATGGGGTATGGGATATGGGGTGTGGGGTGGGGGGAGATAGGTCGGGGGTGGGGGGTGTGGGGTGTGGGGGTTGGGATATGGGGTAGGGGTGTGGGGTATGGGGTGTGGATATGGGGTTTGGGATATGGGGTGTGGGGTATGGGGTATGGGATTTGGGGGGTGGGGGGTGTGGGGTGGGAGTGTGGGATATGAGGGGTTGGGGGGTGGGGTATGGGTTTGGGGTGTGGATGTGGGATATGGGGTGTGGATATGGGGTTGGGGATGTGGGATAGGGGGTGTGGGTTGTGGGGTGTGGGTATGGGGTATGTGGTATGGGGGGTGGGGAGAGAGGGATATGGGGTGTGGGGTGTGGATATGGGGTTTGGGGATATGGGGTGGGGGTGTGGGGTGTGGGGTATGGGGTGGGGGGGAGTATGGGGTATGGAGTATGGGGTGGGGGGTGGGGTATGGGGTGTGGGGTGCGGGGTGGGGGTGTGGGATATGGGGTGTGGGTATGGGGTGTAGGGTGTGGGGTATGAGGTGGGGGGTGGGGTATGGGGTATGGGTTATGGGGTGGGGGTGTGGGATATGGGGTGTGGAGTGGGAGGTGATAGGTGGGGGTGGGGGGGTTTGGATATGGGGTAGGGGTGTGGGATATGGGGTGGGGGTGTGGGGTGTGGGGTGTGGAGTATGGGTTATGGGGTTTGGGGTGTGGGATGTGGGTATGGGGTGTGGATATGGGGTTTGGGATATGGGGTGGGGGTGTGGATATGGGGTGGGGGGTGGGGTATGGGATGTGCATATGGGGTGTGGGGGTGTAGGATATGGGGTGGGGGGTGGGGTATGGGATACGGGGTATGGGTGGGTATGGGATACGGGGTATGGGTGGGGTATGGGGTATGGGGTGGGGGGTGGGGGGAGGCAGTGTGGGATATGAGGGTTGGGGGGGTGGGATATGGGGTTTGGTGATGCTGGGGTCCCATTATTGGGGTGCTGGTGGTTATGGGGTCCCATTATTGGGGTGCTGGTGGTTATGGGGTCCCGTTAGTGGGGTGCTGGTGGTTACGGGGTCCCGTTCTTGGGGTGCTGGTGGTTACGGGGTCCCATTGTTGGGGTGCTGGTGGTTATGGGGTCCCGTTCTTGGGGTGCTGGTGGTTATGGGGTTTCATTGTTGGGGTGCTGGTGGCTATGGGGTCCCGTTAGTGGGGTGCTGGTGGTTATGAAGTCCCGTTCTTGGGGTGCTGGTGGTTACGGGGTCCCGTTAGTGGGGTGCTGGTGGTTATGGGGTTTCATTGTTGGGGTGCTGGTGATTATGGGGTCCCATTAATGGGGTGCTGGTGGTTATGGGGTCCCATTAGTGGGGTGCTGGTGGCTATGGGGTCCCGTTAGTGGGGTGCTGGTGGTTATGGGGTCCCGTTCTTGGGGTGCTGGTGGTTACGGGGTCCCATTGTTGGGGTGCTGGTGGTTATGGGGTGCTGTCCTGCTGTGGGGGGGCAGTGATGCTGGGATCCCATTCTTGGGGTGCTGGTGGTTATGGGGTCCCGTTGTTGGGGTGCTGGTGGTTATGGGGTACCATTATTGGGGTGCTGGTGGTTATGGGGTCCCATTCTTGGGGTGCTGGCAATTGTGGGGTCCCATTTTTGGGGTGCTGGTGGTTATGGGGTGCCATTCTTGGGGTGCTGGTGGTTATGGGGTCCCATTCTTGGGGTGCTGGCAATTGTGGGGTCCCATTATTGGGGTGCTGGTGGTTACAGGGTCCCATTATTGGGATGCTGGTGATTATGGGGTCCCGTTAGTGGGGTGCTGGTGGTTATGGGGTCCCATTATTGGGGTGCTGGTGGTTATGGGGTCCCGTTAGTGGGGTGCTGGTGGTTACGGGGGTCCCATTGTTGGGGTGCTGGTGGTTATTGGGGTCCCGTTCTTGGGGTGCTGGTGGTTATGGGGTTTCATTGTTGGGGTGCTGGTGATTATGGGGTCCCGTTCTTGGGGTGCTGGTGGTTATGGGGTTTCATTGTTGGGGTGCTGGTGGCTATGGGGTCCCGTTAGTGGGGTGCTGGTGGTTATGAAGTCCCGTTCTTGGGGTGCTGGTGGTTACGGGGTCCCGTTAGTGGGGTGCTGGTGGTTATGGGGTTTCATTGTTGGGGTGCTGGTGATTATGGGGTCCCATTAATGGGGTGCTGGTGGTTATGGGGGTCCCATTAGTGGGGTGCTGGTGGCTATGGGGTCCCGTTAGTGGGGTGCTGGTGGTTATGGGGTCCCGTTCTTGGGGTGCTGGTGGTTACGGGGTCCCATTGTTGGGGTGCTGGTGGTTATGGGGTCCCGTTCTTGGGGTGCTGGTGGTTATGGGGTTTCATTGTTGGGGTGCTGGTGATTATGGGGTCCCGTTCTTGGGGTGCTGGTGGTTATGGGGTTTCATTGTTGGGGTGCTGGTGGCTATGGGGTCCCGTTAGTGGGGTGCTGGTGGTTATGAAGTCCCGTTCTTGGGGTGCTGGTGGTTACGGGGGTCCCGTTAGTGGGGTGCTGGTGGTTATGGGGTTTCATTGTTGGGGTGCTGGTGATTATGGGGTCCCATTAATGGGGTGCTGGTGGTTATGGGGTCCCATTAGTGGGGTGCTGGTGGCTATGGGGTCCCGTTAGTGGGGTGCTGGTGGTTATGGGGTCCCGTTCTTGGGGTGCTGGTGGTTACGGGGGTCCCATTGTTGGGGTGCTGGTGGTTATGGGGTGCTGTCCTGCTGTGGGGGGGCAGTGATGCTGGGATCCCATTCTTGGGGTGCTGGTGGTTATGGGGTCCCGTTGTTGGGGTGCTGGTGGTTATGGGGTACCATTATTGGGGTGCTGGTGGTTATGGGGTCCCATTCTTGGGGTGCTGGCAATTGTGGGGTCCCATTTTTGGGGTGCTGGTGGTTATGGGGTGCCATTCTTGGGGTGCTGGTGGTTATGGGGTCCCATTCTTGGGGTGCTGGCAATTGTGGGGTCCCATTATTGGGGTGCTGGTGGTTACAGGGTCCCATTATTGGGATGCTGGTGATTATGGGGTCCCGTTAGTGGGGTGCTGGTGGTTATGGGGTCCCGTTGTTGGGGTGCTGGCAATTGTGGGGTCCCATTTTTGGGGTGCTGGTGGTTATGGGGTCCCGTTAATGGGGGTGCTGGTGGTTACGGGGTGCCATCCCACTGTTGGGGGGGCAGTGATGCTGGGCCCCCATTTTTGGGGTGCCCCGGAGGCTTCGGGGCGGATGTTCTCGGCCGGCGCTCACCCCAAGAAGCTCTGCGGGGTGGGGTCACCGGAGGTCACGGAGCCGGGGGGGGGCGGCGAGCGGCGCTGCTGCAGGTGGGGGAGGGGAGGGGGGGGGTAACGGGGACAGTGGGGACAATAGGGGCAGTGGGACATTATGGGGACAATGGGGACTGGGGGACAGTGGGGTCAGGGGGAGATAATGGGGACAGTGAAGAGACAATGGGAATGGAGGTGTAATAGGGACAGAGGGGGGACAGTGGGATTAATGGGGACAGTGGGGACAATGGGGGATAATGGGAATAGTGAAGGGACAATGGGGACATTGGGGACAATGAGGGCAGTGGGACATTATGGGGACAGTGGGGACAATGGGGACTGGAGATGTAATAGGGACAGAGGGGGGACAGTGGGGTTAATGGGGACAGTGAAGGGATAATGGGGACAGTGGGGACAATGGGGATGGTGGGAGATAATGGGGGCAGTGGGGACTGGGGGACAGTGGGGACAATGGGGGCAGGGGGGAGATAATGGGGACAGTGAAGAGACAATGGGGACTGGAGGTGTAATAGGGACAGAGGGGGGACAGTGGGATTAATGGGGACAGTGGGGACAATAGGGGCAGTGGGACATTATGGGGACAATGGGGACTGTGGGGACAATGGGGACAATAGGGGCAGGGCGGACTGGGGGACAGTGGGGACTGTGGGGACTTAGGGGACAGTGAGGGGATAATGGGAATAGTGAAGGGACAATGGGGGCAGTGGGGATTGGGGGACAGTGGGGACAATGGGGGCAGGAGGAGATAATGGGGACAATGGGGGGCAGTGGGGACTGGAGGTGTAAATAGGGACAGAGGGGGGACAGTGGGGTTAATGGGGACAGTGAAAGGATAATGGGGACAGTGGGGACAATAGGGGCAGGGGGACATTATGGGGACAGTGGGGACAATGGGGGCAGGGGGAGATAATGGGGACAGTGAAGAGACAATGGGGACTGGAGGTGTAATAGGGACAGAGGGGGAACAGTGGGATTAATGGGGACAGTGGGGACAATAGGGGCAGTGGGACATTATGGGGACAATGGGGACAATAGGGGCAGGGCGGACTGGGGGACAGTGGGGATTGTGGGGACTTAGGGGACAATGAGGGATAATGGGAATAGTGAAGGGACAATGGGGGCAGTGGGGATTGGGGGACAGTGGGAGATATTGGGGACAGTGGGGACAATGGGGGCAGTGGGGACTTGGGGGACAGTGGGGACAATGGGGGCAGGGGGTGATAATGTGGACAGTGAAGGGACAATGGGGACTGGAGGTGTAATAGGGACAGAGGGGGGACAGTGGGGTTAGTGGGAACAGTGAAGGGACAATGGGAAAGTGGGGACAATAGGGGCAGTGGGAGATAATGGGAACAATGGGGACTGGGAGACAGTGGGGACAATAGGGGCAGGGGGGACTGGGGGGAGAGTGGGGACAGTGGGTGACAGTGGGGATTGGGGGACAGTGGGTGATAATGGGGGACAATGGGGACAATGGGGGATTGGGGGACAGTGGGGACAGTGGGTGACAATGGGGGACAGTGGGTGATAATGGGGATTAATGGGGACCGTGGGGGGACAGTAGGGACAGTGGAGTGACAGAGGGGGACGGTGGGGACAGGGAGCATCACGGGGAGCGCTGGTGACGATGGGGATGGGGGGGCTGAGGAGGAGCAGGCGCTGACCCCCACCCTTTCCCCTCCCCCACCCCGATGTCCCCGCAGCGATGGGGCCGGGGGGCCGCATGGCGGCGGGCGCTGTGGGGTCGCTGCGGGACGGGCGCTCCGTGCACGGCTTCGTCCCGTTCCTCATCGCCGCCATCCAGAGCGGCTGCCAGCACATGGGGGCACGCAGCCTGAGCGACGTGCGGTGCGCGGGGATGGGGGGGCTGGGAATGATGGGGACAGCGGGGACAATGGGGACCTGCGGGATGATGGGGACTTTGGGGACCAGGAGGGCAATGGGGACATTGGGGACCGTGAGGGCAATGGGGACATTGGGGACTTTGGGGACTTTGGGGACCAGGAGGGCTATGGGGACATTGGGGACTTTGGGGACTTTGGGGACCAGGAGGGCAATGGGGACATTGGGGACCGTGAGGGCAATGGGGACACTGGGGACTTTGGGGACTTTGGGGACCAGGAGGGCAATGGGGACATTGGGGACTGTGAGGGCAATGGGGACATTGGGGGACTTTGGGGACCAGGAGGGCTATGGGGACATTGGGGACTTTGGGGACTTTGGGGACCAGGAGGGCAATGGGGACATTGGGGACCGTGAGGGCAATGGGGACATTGGGGACTTTGGGGACCAGGAGGGCAATGGGGACATTGGGGACCGTGAGGGCAATGGGGACATTGGGGACTTTGGGGACCAGGAGGGCAATGGGGACATTGGGGACCATGAGAACAGTGGGGTCAGTGGAGGTAATGGGGAGCAGGAGGACACTGGGGATACTGGGAATGATGGGGACATTGGGGACAATGGGGACACTGGGGACAATGGGGACCTGTGGTATGATGGGGACATTGGGGCCAATGGGGACATTGGGGAACATGAGGACAATGGGGTCGGTGGAGGTTATGGGGAGCAGGAGGGCAGTGGGGATACTGGGGATACTGGGGATCACGGGGACAATGGGGACCTGCGGGATGATGGGGACAGTGGGGACCATGAGGGCAATGGGGACACTGGGGACACTGGGGACAATGGGGACCTGTGGGATGATGGGGACACTGGGGACAACGGAGACATTGGGGACCATGAGGGCAATGGGGAGCAGGAGGACACTGGGGATACTGGGAATGATGGGGACAATGGGGACATTGGGGACAATGGGGACAAAGGAGGGGTGACACGGGGGGGGTGGTGACATGGGGGGGTGACACGGGGGTGGTGGTGATCTTCGAATGGTGGTGACACGGGGGGATGGTGACATGGAGGGGTGAGGGTGACATGGGGGGTGGTGACACGGGGGGGGTGGTGACATGGGGGGTGGTGACACAGGGGTGGTGACACGGGGGGGTGACACGGAGGGGTGGTGACATGGGGGGGTGGTGACATGGGGGGGTGACGCCGTAGGTCCATGGCGCATTCGGGAGAGCTGAGGTTCGAGCGGCGCTCGCTGGCGGCGCAGATGGAGGACAGCGGACACCGCGACACCACGTGAGGGGGGGAGGGGACAATGGGGGGACACATGGTGGCACCGCACCGGGGGAGGGGGGGCGGGGGGCACGGGTCGGTGGCCCCCACTGTCCCCAAATGGCCCCATTGTCCCCACTGCCCCCATTGTCCCCGTGGTTTCCAGTGTCCCCAGTACTCCCATTGTCCCCAGTGCTCCCATTGTCCCCACTGTCCCCAGATGTCCCCAAATGTCCCCATTGTCCCCAGATGTCCCCACTGTCCCCAAATGTCCCCAGTGTCCCCATTGTCCCCAAATGTCCCCACTGTCCCCATAGTCCCCAAATGTCCCCACTGTCCCCACTGCCCCCACTGTCCCCATTGTCCCCACTGTCCCCACTGCCTCCTCTGTCCCCATGGGGACAGCCCCCCCCCATGGGGACAGTTTCCCTCCCCCCCCATGGGGACATAGCCCCTCCCCCCTCCCTAGGGGACATTGCCCCCCCCCCATGGGGTCAGTGCCCCTCCCCCCCCCATGGGGACAGTGCCACCCTCCCATGGAGACATTGCCCCCCCCCCGTGGGGACATTGCCCCTCCCCCTCCCTATGGGGACATTGCCCCCCCCCCCATGGGGGCCTTGCACCCCCCCCCCCCCGATGGTGACAGTGCCCCTCCCCCTCCCATGGGGACATTGCCCCCCCCCCCATGGGGACATTGCCCCTCCCCCCCACCATCGGGACATTGCCCCTCCCCCTCCCTATGGGTGCATTGCCACCCTCCCCATGGGGACAGTGCCATGCGGTGCCACGGGGGGGGGAGCGGTGGGGGGGGGTGGTATTCCACAGCCCCACCCCCCAAATCCTGACACCCCCCCCCCCTTTTTTTTTGCCCCACCCCCCAGGTATGAGAAGCACCTGTACTGAGGAGGGCGGTGCGGGGGGGTCCGGCGGTGTCCCCCCCCCCCATTGTCACCCCAACACGGGGGGATGGGGGAGGGGTCACGGCTCAGCACACCCCCCCCCACTCACCCCAAATGTAGGGGTCCTCCCCTCCCTCCTCCCCCAAGCCCCAGATTGTGGGGTCCCAGCACCTCACATTTAGGGACCCCCCCCCCCAGAACATTTTGAGGTCTCAGCACCCCAAATTTAGGTTCATCCCCCCCCCCCCCCCCCCGCAGCCCCTCAAGTTTTGGGGTCCCGGAGCCTCAAATATTTGGGGTCCTCCCATCACTACATCGCTATGAGGTTTTCGGTGCCCCCCCCCCCCCCAACACCTCAAGTTTTGGGGTCCCGCTACCCCAAATTTTGGGGATCCCTCCCAGAACCCCAAAGTTAGGGTCATCCTCCCCCCAAAGCCCCACAGTTTTGGGGTCCCAGAAGCTCAAATATTTGGGGTCCCCACGTCACTATGAGGTTTTTGATGCCCCCCCCCCCCAGCACCTCAAGTTTTGGGGTCCCAGCACCCCGAATTTAGAATCGTCTCCCCCCATTCAACTCAGGTTTTTAGGGTCAGTACCCCCCATATTTTGGGGTCCTGCCACCCCAATTATTGTCTTCCTCAGTACCCCAAGTTCCCCACCCCATTCACCTCAGGATTTTGGGGTCCTTCGCCCCAAATGTGGGGATCCCCCCTCAGGTTTTGGGGTGCTGCACCCCATATAGGAGTGCATAGGACGTAGTGCTGGAGCCCCGGACCCCGATTTGTTTCTTTTTTGGGGGGGCAGCTGTGAATAAAAGTATGGAGAATTTGGGGGTGTCTGCGTCTGACCCCAAATGGAACGCCCCAAAAAGGGGACCCCAAAAGGGGAACCTCCAAAATGGTGACCTCAGTGGAGACCCCAGAAGGGGAACCCCAACTGGAGACCCCCAAAAATGGAAACCCCCAAATGGACACTCAAAAATGGGAAACCCAAAAGGGGGAGCCCTAAAACAGGGGGTCTGAAATGGATCCCCACAAAAAGGGGACCCCAAAAAGGGAATCCCCAAAACAGTCACCTCAGTGGAGACCCCAAAAAGGGAACCCCAAATGGAGACCCGCAAAAACGGGCATTACTAAGGGGGTCCCCCAAATGGAGACCTCGAAATTGGAACCCCAAAAGGGGGACCCTAAATGGGATCCCCCCAAAATAGAGACCTCCCGAGGGGGACCCCAAAAGGGGATCCCAAAAATGGGAACCTGAAACAGAACCCCACAAAAAGTGGACCCAGAAAGGGAACCCCCAAAACAGTCACTGGAATGGAGTCCCCAATAAGGGAACCTCAAATGGAAACCCCAAAAGGAGCCCCCAAAACAAGGGGACCCCAAATGGGCACACCAAAATCGGACGCCTCAAAGGGACACCCCAAAATGGGAATCCCAAAAGGAGGACCCTAAATGGAGACCCCCCAAAAATGGGAACCCCAAAAGAGGGACCCCTGAGGGAAAACCCAAAGGGGGAACTTCCAAATGGAGACCCCCAAAAATGGGAACCCCAGAAGAGGGACCCCTGAGGGAAAACCCAAAGGGGGAACTTCCAAATGGAGACCCCCAAAAATGGGAACCCCAGAAGAGGGACCCAGAAAACGTGGACCTAAAGTGGAACCCCAAAAGGGAGACCCTAAAAGGAGACCCCAAAAATGGCAATCCCAAAAGGGGAATCTCCTAAATGAAAACCCCAAATAAGGACCTCAGGAGGAGATCCCAAAAGAGAACCCCACCCCTGAATGTGGGAACCCCAAATGGAACCCCAAAAGGGGGACCCTATAAGGACCCCCCCCTCGATGGAGCGGACGGACCCGACAACACTGTCAGTACCGACAGCGGCCGCTAGGGGGCAGCAGAGACCAGGAAATGAAAGGCTTCCCCTACACAGCCCAGCACAGCCGTCCCAGTACATCCCAGTACATCCCAGTACATCCCAGTGCTCCGCACAACCATCCCAGTACATCCCAGTACACCCACTGCTCCGTCCATCCCCGTCCATCCCAGTCCGTCTCAGCACGCCCAGTGCTCTGCACACCCATCCCAGTATATCCCAGTGCATCCCAGTACAGCCACTGCTCTGCACAATCGTCCCAGTATATCCCAGTACACCCAGTGCTCTGCACACCCATCCCAGTATATCCCAGTGCACCCTCTGCTTTTCCCATCCCAGTACACCCACAGCTTCTGCCCATCCCAGTACATCCCATTATGCCCCAGTACATCCCAGTACACCCAGTGCTTTGCCTGTCCCAGTACGTCCCAGTACTCCCAGTACATCCACTGCTCTGCCCACCCATCCCAGAACATCCCAGTACGCCCACTCCGCTGCTCTTCCCAGTACATCCCAGTGCTTTCCAGTACACCACTCCTTTATCCATCCCAGTCCATCCCAGTCCACCCACAGCTCTGCCCAGCCATCCCAGTACAGCCCAGTACACACCAGTACATCCCGGTGCCACCCAGTAAACCCACTCCTCTGGCCATCCCAGTCCATCCCAGTACACCCACTGCTCTGCACATCCATCCCAGTACAACCCAGTCATACCTCCCAGTACATCCCAGTACACCCACTGCTCCGCCCATCCCAGTACACCCCAGTACATCCCAGTGCCTCCCAGTACACCCACTCCTCTGGCCACCACAGTCCATCTCAGTCCATCCCAGTACAGACCATTACACCCACAGCTCTGCCCATCCCAGTACATCCCAGTACCTCCCAGTACACACCAGTCCATCCCAGTCCATCCCAGTACACCCCACAGCTCTGCACACCCACCCGAGTACATCCCAGTTCATCCCAGTACACACACTGCTCCGCCCATCCCAGTACATCCCTGGGGGTGCACTGGGCTGTGCTGGGCTGTACCGGGCTGTACTGGGCTGAACTGGGATGCACAGCAATGGATATGCTGGGCTGTACTGGGGAGAAGTGCGTCGCAGACGGGGGCGGGGTCTGCGGTCCGTCATCCAATGGGATGGAGGCGTGCGGCCGAGGGGCGGGGATATGCTAATAAGAGGCGCCGCGGGGGACGCCGGGAGCGCTCCTTCGCGGTGCACCGGGAGCGGCGGGGCCGAAATTCCGCGCGGAGCGGGAGCGGCGCGGGGCGGGGGGGGAGGGGGGGAGCGGAGAAGAGCGCGGAGCGGGAGAAGAGCGCGCGGCCGTGAGGTGTCGGGGGCGCGCGTGGGGCCGGGCGTGGGCGGGGCGGCAGCGGGGGCATCGCTTCTCGGCCTTTTGGCTAAGATCAAGTGTAGTATCTGTTCTTATCAGTTTAATATCTGATACGTCCTCGATGAGAGGACTTTATATTAAACGGATTTTTGGGCTCGGGAGTTGGACCCGGAGCTTGCTCCCTCCGCTCCGCGCATCGTCCCGGTATGGCAGTGCTTCCGGGCACGGTGCACCTCCCTCGGGAGGAACCTCGGCGGTCAAAGGCAGAACGGAGCGGGGGCGGACTGTGCCCGGGGGGCGCTGTTCCGGAGCGGTGGCGGTATGTGCCCGGGGGGCGCTGTTCCGGAGCGGTGGCGGAGTGTGCCCGGGGGGCGCTGTTCCGGAGCGGTGGCGGAGTGCTGTACGGGGGGCGCTGTTCCATTCGCTCAGCGTTGGCGCCGGAAGAGCGCTCTCTGTGCATTCCGGTTCCGGTTCCGCTCCGTCCCGTAGCTGAGCTCGGCTGGAACGGAAAACGGTTCCCGTGGGACGGGGCCGTGTGAGGGAGCACCGGGAGCGGCCCCGGGGTCGGGTTGGTCCATCAGCTCACGAGCACCAACGTGGTGGTCGGCAAATGGCGTTTAATGGCGAGCTGCACTGCATTTTATAACTTGAGTTTGCGACGTCGAAACGCCCGTCCCCGTGATGCCCCTTCCTAGAGAAACTGCTCCCATAGCGTCACCGCTCTGCTTCAGGGGGCCCAGCTGGGGCTCCGCTCAGAGCTTTGCATGTGAGGGCTGGAGCACCCCTGCCGTGTGAATCATGAGAACAGTTTATTACCAATATTGGCCAGGGATAATAGGGAAGGGGGAGGCGGACGTTGTTAAGGGTGATGGGGAAGGGAAGGTGAGCGATAGGAAAGATAGGAAAGAAGCAAGGGTTTGTACAACGCAGGGATGGTCACCAGCCAGGATCCTAGGGGCGGTCCGGTTGCAAGCGGGCTCCGACGGTCCGAGGCCGAAGGGCAGGGCTGGCAGGAGCGGGGAGAGCAGCAGCAGCAGCGGGCAGCCTTGAGCAGCAAGCAGTTGTCCAGAGAAGCAGTGAGGGGTGAGGGGTCAGCACCAGGTCCGCACCGGAGGAGCAGCGAGGGAGGCAACCCCGAGAGGGGCAGCAGCGAACAGCGATCAGCTCGGGAGGTCTCTCCTAAGAGAGGGCCTCTCCAGGCAGCAGCAGTGATCAGCTCGGGCAGTCCCTCCGAAGAGAAACTCCAGCTTCGAGAAATTCCCTCGCAGAGAAAATCGCTTCATCTTCGTGGCTGCAGGACCCCTATTTTATCTTCCAGATTCCTCCAGTCTACGCGACAAATCCCGTGCTGCGAGCGTCTCCTGAGATGGTTATCTCCCCAGAGAGGAGTACCAAACAAAAGAGTGTTCGTCGGCCATCGCTGCCCCCATGCTATTGAATGATGAGAACAGCTTCTCTACAGTAAAGACAACCGCAAATCATCCAGATACAAAGGTGCTACTCCCTGATGATTTATCTGTTGGGCCAGATGTGTTACACACACAGAGAAGAAAGCAGGACAGACATCCTGGCGTCCCAACAAGATCATCAAACAGATGCCGTTCTTAATGGTGAGGAGCTCTCCCCCTTCAGGGTTTGAAAATTTACAACAAAGCAGACCCTTAGGTTTAATCCCCTTGACAACCAGAGTTTGGAACGTGATGAATATGTATGTGCTATACCTTTAAATATGTGCTCGTTCCTCTCTTTGGTGTGCGTGTTTGGTGGAGAGATCCCCCACGCACCCAGTGCTGTAATAAAGGGAATACCTGCTTGACATATGGCATTGCTGTGTCAAGTTACTATGTCGGATTTCTCGGCATCACTAGTGTGCCAGGCAAGCATCTCCTGAGATGGCTCTCTCCCCACGGAGATGAGTACCAAACAGAAGAGCGTTCAGCGGCCATGGAGCGGCCATGGAGCTGCAGCTTCTCTCTCTTTCCTTTGGCCAGGAAATGCCCACCTGCTTGTCTCTTAGACAAAGCATTTCACAACCCTTACCCAGGACTTGTTGGACGTGTTTATCAGCAAACGTTGAGTCAATGCAGATTAAAATAGTCTCTCACAGGCTCCCGGCGCTGCGGGCACGGACGGCGCCCGGAGGGGACGCCGAGGGGCGGAGCGGTCCCGGTGACGCGCACACAGCGATCGCGGAGCGCCGCGGGACGGATGCGGCGTTCACCGCAGCGGAGCGGAGCGAGCGGGACAGCGTCACGCGGGAACGGCGCCCACGGAACGCTCCGGGAGCCGCGATCTGACCGTGGGAGGGGATGTGCGGCGGGGGCGGGACCTGAGGTTCGTCATCCAATGGGATGGAGGCGTGCAGCCGAGGGGCGGGGCTATGCTAATAAGAGGCGCCGCGGGGGCCGCCGGGAGCGCTCCTTCGCGGTGCACCGGGAGCGGCGGGGCCGAAATTCCGCGCGGAGCGGGAGCGGCGCGGGGCGGGGGGGAGGGGGGGAGCGGAGAAGAGCGCGGAGCGGGAGAAGAGCGCGCGGCCGTGAGGTGTCGGGGGCGCGCGTGGGGGCCGGGCGTGGGCGGGGCGGCAGCGTGGGGATCGCTTCTCGGCCTTTTGGCTAAGATCAAGTGTAGTATCTGTTCTTATCAGTTTAATATCTGATACGTCCTCGATGAGAGGACTTTATATTAAACGGATTTTTGGGCTCGGGAGTTGGACCCGGAGCTTGCTCCCTCCGCTCCGCGCATCGTCCCGGTATGGCAGTGCTTCCGGGCACGGTGCACCTCCCTCGGGAGGAACCTCGGCGGTCAAAGGCAGAGCGGAGCGGTGGCAGAATGTGTACGGGGGGCGCTGTTCCGTTCGCTCAACGTTGGCGCCGGAAAAGCGCTCTCTGTTGAATTCCGGTTCCGGTTCCTCTCCGTCCCACAGCTGAGCTCGGGGCGGGGACAGCGCCCCCCGGCGGACGGGAGGAGCGGGGCGGGCGGGGGAGCTCAGGAGGAGCGGGCTGGGGTGCACTGCGATGGGCGGAGCTGTGGGAGCACTGGGATGGACTGGGATGCTCTCGGGTGGCCAGAGGAGTGTGAGTACTGGGTGGCACTGGGATGGACTGGTATGCACTGGGAGACGCTGGAATGGACGGAGCTGCCGGTATACTGCTTGTACTGGGAGGTACTGGGATGTACTGGGGTGTACTGGGAGGTGCTGGGATGGGCGGAGCTGTGGGTGTACTGGTGTGTACTGGGAGGTACTGGGATGTACTGGTGTGTACTGGGAGGTGCTGGGATGGGCGGAGCTGTGGGTGTACTGGTGTGTACTGGGAGGTACTGGGATGTACTGGGGTGTACTGGGAGGTGCTGGGATGGGCGGAGCTGTGGGTGTACTGGTGTGTACTGGGAGGTACTGGCACATACTGGGGTGGCCAGGGGACTGGGTTGGACTGGGATGCACTGGGATGTACTGGGAACGGCAGCGGAGTGGGTGGAGTGGGAGGCACTGACGTGTACTGGGATGGACTGGAGCATAATGGGATGGACTGGGATGGGATGGACTGGGATATGGTGGGTGGGGTGGGCAAAGCAAAGTGGGGTGTACTGGGATGCACTGGAAGGGACTGGGAGGGGTGGGCAAAGCAGAGGGTGGACTGGTGTGGACTGGTGTGGACTGGGATGTACTGGGGTGGCCAGAGGAGTGAGTGTACTGGGAAGCACTGGGAAGTACTGGGAAGGGCAGTGGAGTGGGTGTTCTGAGATGTACTGGTGTGTACTGGGTTGTACTGGGATGGGTTGGCACAGCAATGGATGTCCTGGGAGGTATTGGGACGGGCAGAGCACTGGGTGTACTGGGTTGTACAGGAAAATAATGGGATGTACTGGGGTGTACTGGGATGCACTGGGAAGGGCAGAGCAGTGGGTGTACTGGGATGTACTGGGACGTACAGAGGACAGAACGGAGCGGTGGCACTCTGCTCCGCCGGGGGGCGCTGTTCCGCACCGGGCCTTGGAGGACCATCCGCTCCGCCGCGCTCCGTCCGGGCCGAGCTCCCCACGGACGGGTGCGGGGGCCGTGGGAACGGGGCCGTGGGAGGGCGCGCGCTGCGGCGCCGGTGTGCGGGGAAAGGCCGAGAGAGCGCCGCCGCTCCGGAACAGCGCCCCCCGGGCACACTCCGCCACCGCTCCGTTCTGCCTTTGACCGCCGAGGTTCCTCCCGAGGGAGGTGCACCGTGCCCGGAAGCACTGCCATACCGGGACGATGCGCGGAGCGGAGGGAGCAAGCTCCGGGTCCAACTCCCGAGCCCAAAAATCCGTTTAATATAAAGTCCTCTCATCGAGGACGTATCAGATATTAAACTGATAAGAACAGATACTACACTTGATCTTAGCCAAAAGGCCGAGAAGCGATACCCGCGCTGCCGCCCCGCCCACGCCCGGCCCCACGCGCGCCCCCGACACCTCACGGCCGCGCGCTCTTCTCCCGCTCCGCGCTCTTCTCCGCTCCCCCCCTCCCCCCCCGCCCCGCGCCGCTCCCGCTCCGCGCGGAATTTCGGCCCCGCCGCTCCCGGTGCACCGCGAAGGAGCGCTCCCGGCGGCCCCCGCGGCGCCTCTTATTAGCATAGCCCCGCCCCTCCCCCGCACATCCATCCCCTCCCACGGTCAGATCGCGGCTCCCGGAGCGTTCCGTGGGCGCCGTTCCCGCGTGACGCTGTCCCGCTCGCTCCGCTCCGCTGCGGTGAACGCCGCATCCGTCCCGCGGCGCTCCGCGATCGCTGTGTGCGCGTCACCGGGACCGCTCCGCCCCTCGGCGTCCCCTCCGGGCGCCGTCCGTGCCCGCGCAGCTCCGTTCCCGCAGCCCCGGGAGCGCGCCGCGGGTCCCAGCGCCGTGAGCCGCGGGAGCGGTGCGGGCAGCGGACGCCCCCGATGGCCCCGGGAGGGCGGAAGGAGCCGCGGCGCCGCAGCCCGCGCCCTCCCACGGCCCCCACGGCCCCACGGCCCCCGCTCCCCACGGCCCCCACGGCCCCGCTCCCGTCCGTGGGGGCGCGGACGGAGCGCGGCGGAGCGGACGGTCCTCCACGGCCCGGAACGGCCGCCCCGTGCGGAACAGCGCCCCCCGTACAAGCGCAGCGCCACCGCTCCGTTCTGTACTCTGCAGCCCAGGACAGCCCAGTGCACACCAGTACAGCCCAGTGCAGCCCAGTACACCCACTACTCCATCCATCCCAGTACATCGCAGTACAGCCCAGTACAGCCCAGTACAGCCCAGTACACCTCAGTACACCCACTCCCATCCATCCCAGTACAGCCCAGTACATCCCAGTACACCCACTGCTCCATCCATCCCAGTCCATCCCAGTACAGCCCAGTACATCCCAGTCCATCCCAGATGACCCACTGCTCCATCCATCCCAGTACATCCCAGTACACCCACTGCCCCATCCATCCCAGTACATCCCAGTCCATCCCAGTACACCCACTGCTCCGTCCATCCCAGTACCTCCCAGTACATCCACTGCTCTGCCCACCCATCCCAGTACAACCCAGTACACACCAGTACATACCAGATCACCCGCTCCGCTGCCCTTCCCAGTACATCCCAGTGCTTCCCAGTACACTAACTCCTCTGACCACCCCAGTACACACCAGTACACCCCACCACTGCTCTGCCCGTCCCAGTACGTCCCAGTATGCACCAGTACACACCAGTCCACCCTCTGCTTTGCCCACACCCCTCCCAGTGCCTTCCGGTCTATCCCAGTACACCCCAGTTTGCCTCTGCCCACCCCACCCACTATATCCCAGTCCATCCCAGCCCACCCACAGCTCCGCCCATCCCAGTACATCCCAGTATTCTCTAGTACATCCCAGTACACATCAGTGCCTCCCAGTCCACCCACTCTGCTGCCCTTCCCAGTACATCCCAGTCCATCCCAGATGACCCACTGCCCCATCCATCCCAGTACACCCCAGTCCATCCCAGACGACCCACTGCTCCATCCATCCCAGTACATCCCAGTACATCCCCGTACACCCACTGCTCCGTACATCCCAGTACGTCCCAGTACACCCACAGCTCCATCCATCCCAGTACGTCCCAGTACAGCCCAGTCCATCCCAGTCCACCCACAGCTCCGCCCATCCCAGTACATCCCAGTATGCTCCAGTACATCCCAGTACACGTCAGTGCCTCCCAGTCCACCCACTCCGCTGCCCTTCCCAGTACATTCCCAGTGCTTCCCAGTACAACCAGTCCCCTGGCCACCCCAGTACCTCCCAGTACACACCGGTATACCCCACAGCTCTGCCGTCCCAGTCCCTCCCAGTACACACCAATACATCCCAGTGCCTCCCAGTACTCACACTCCTCTGACCGCCCGAGAGCATCCCAGTCCATCCCAGTTCATCCCAGATGTCCCACTGCCCCATCCATCCCAGTATGTCCCAGTCCATCCCAGTCCACCCACACTTCCGCCCCTCCCACTCCACACCACTCCACCCGTCCCCTTTCTCGGGTCCTCCCGCCCGCCGGGGGGCGCTGCGCCCGCTCCGTTCTGCCTTTGACCGCCGAGGTTCCTCCCGAGGGAGGTGCACCGTGCCCGGAAGCACTGCCATACCGGGACGATGCGCGGAGCGGAGGGAGCAAGCTCCGGGTCCAACTCCCGAGCCCAAAAATCCGTTTAATATAAAGTCCTCTCATCGAGGACGTATCAGATATTAAACTGATAAGAACAGATACTACACTTGATCTTAGCCAAAAAGGCCGAGAAGCGATCCCCACGCTGCCGCCCCGCCCACGCCCGGCCCCACGCGCGCCCCCCGACACCTCACGGCCGCGCGCTCTTCTCCCGCTCCGCGCTCTTCTCCGCTCCCCCCCCTCCCCCCCCCGCCCCGCGCCGCTCCCGCTCCGCGCGGAATTTCGGCCCCGCCGCTCCCGGTGCACCGCGAAGGAGCGCTCCCGGCGGCCCCCGCGGCGCTCATTAGCATAGCCCCGCCCCTCGGCTGCACGCCTCCATCCCATTGGCTGATGGACCGCAGACCCCGCCCCCATCTGCGACGCTGCGGAAGCGCGCTGTCCAGAGGAGCACAGCGGCGCTGCGCACAGCGCTGCGCTATTGGAACGGACACTGCTGCGCGCGGCCCAGTACGGCCCAGTACGGCCCAGTACAGACCAGTACGGCCCAGTACAGCCACTGCTGTGCGCATCCCAGTGCATCCCAGTACAGCCCAGCACAGCTCAGTACATCCCAGTACACTCATCCCAGAACACCCACTCCCAGTCCATCCCAGTACCCCATCATAAACGCCCAGAGCCCAGTTGGGTGTTTGCCGTATTCGATCCCATCCAAAAGGTAAAAGCAATAAGCACACAGCGCTGGCTGTGCTGGGGGGCTCCGCTCCTCCAATGGCACACATCAAAAACAACCGACCCCCCCTTTCCATACACAGCTCCACCCAATTCCCCCAAACCCTTCCTTCATTCCACGTCACTTTGTCTTTCTGTGCTTCTGTTGCTAGGGGCCGTATTTCTCCCTGTGGGGCCGTATTCCTCCCTGTGGGGGAACAAGAAATCCAACACAGTGACTTTGCCACCCCAATGCAATGTGTCCCCGCAGGGATTCCCTTTATCACAGTGCTGGGTGCGTGGGGGATCTCTCCACGAAACGTGCACAGCAAAGAGAGAAACGACCCGCGCATTTAAAGGCGTAACGCATTAATATTCACCACATTCCAAAGATACGGACAGAAATTCCGAAGTGAGTGCAGTCTCCAGAGGTAAATTTCCAGATGTGAAAGGGATTCCACGATGTGGGCAGCAGATCTGCCTCCTCATCTTCACAGCCTGCCCCACGGAGCCGCAAACAGCAATTCCACTCATCTTCTCCGGACCATCCATCGTGCTGCAAACCACCGCCCCACACACCGCTGTGTCCTCCTTATCTTCACGGGAGCGCCCTTGGACGGAGCCCGCAGACAGCAGCTCTCTCCAGCAGCATTGCATTTCTATGGGCCCTGAGTTTCCTCACAAAGTTTCTGTTTGCTCGAGCTGCGACGCCGAGTTTACATTCAATCCAATCCAACTCCTTGATTCAGCTGCGGAACATCCCCCCGCTTCCACCGCATCGCCGTCCCCGGCTCTCACTCCGCTCCCCGGGCTCAACGGCGCTGCGTCTGCAGGGACCCCATCCCGACCCCGGGGCCGCTCCCGGTGCTCCCTCACACGGCCCCGTCCCACGGGAACCGTTTCCGTTCCAGCCGAGTTCAGCTACCGGACAGAGCGGAACCGGAACCGGAATTCACAGAGAGCGCTCTTCCGGCGCCAACGTTGAGCGAACGGAACAGCGCCCCCCGTACAGCACTCCGCCACCGCTCCGGAACAGCGCCCCCCGGGCCGGAACAGCGCCCCCCGGGCACAGTCCGCCACCGCTCCGGAACAGCGCCCCCCGGGCACACACCCCCACCGCTCCGGAACAGCGCCCCCCGGGCACAGTCCGCCCCCGCTCCGTTCTGCCTTTGACCGCCGAGGGTCCTCCCGAGGGAGGTGCACCGTGCCCGGAAGCACTGCCATATACCGGGACGATGCGCGGAGCGGAGGGAGCAAGCTCCGGGTCCAACTCCCGAGCCCAAAAATCCGTTTAATATAAAGTCCTCTCATCGAGGACGTATCAGATATTAAACTGATAAGAACAGATACTACACTTGATCTTAGCCAAAAGGCCGAGAAGCGATCCCCACGCTGCCGCCCCGCCCACGCCCGGCCCCACGCGCGCCCCCGACACCTCACGGCCGCGCGCTCTTCTCCCCGCTCCGCGCTCTTCTCCGCTCCCCCCCTCCCCCCCCCGCCCCGCGCCGCTCCCGCTCCGCGCGGAATTTCGGCCCCGCCGCTCCCGGTGCAACCGCGAAGGAGCGCTCCCGGCGTCCCCCGCGGCGCCTCTTATTAGCATAGCCCCGCCCCTCATCCCGATACCACGCGCTCCTATTGGTGGGCTGCAGTCCGGCTCCACCCACCTTCCCTTCCATCCACTCATTGTCCTGCTGCTCCGCTGGGCCCCGCCCCTTCTCCCGTCCCTCCCTCCCATTGGTTCGCAGCTCTGCCGGCTCCGCCCCCTCCCTGACCACGCCCTTCCCCCATCGCCCCGCCCACCGCCTCTCCGCCCCTCCCGTTCTCCCGTTCCCCGGAGCTCCGCGGGACCCGCGATGCTCGGCACCGTAACCGCAGCCCCCGCGGTCCGCCCTCCCCCTCCCGCACCTCTTCCCTCCGTACGCGGGCACGGAGGGATGGGACGCGGGCTCATGGGGAGCGATGAAGAGCATCAGAGACCCCCACCCGCCGGTGCGGACCCCCGGGAGGGGCTGCAGTACCGCGAGCGGCCGCCAGGCGGCAGCAGAGACCGCGAAATCGAATCGGAGTTGCGGCTCCGTTCCCGGAGTCTCCACGGACACGGAGCTGCGATCTCCGCCCCCATCAGTGACTCCATCTCCCGCACTGCCGCCCAGTGTCACCACATTTACTCTCTTATCTACAGAGCGAACGTCAGAGTGGGGAGCTCATCCAAAGGACGAGTGATGGAGACCGTCAGAGACCCCGCGCCGATGAAGCAACAGAGCCCCGAAAGGGATTGCAGTACCGAGAGCGGCCGCCAGGTGGCGGCAGAGACCGCGAAATGGAACGCTGCGTTACGGCGCGGCGCTGCGGGGGCGCGGTGGGGGGCAGCACGGTTTCGGCGATCAGGGGGCGGAGCGGCGGAGCCCGCGCCGGTGCCGGGATCGGTGCCGGGATCGGTGCCGGGATCGGGATCGGCGGTGCGGGTTCCCGGCTCCAGCAGCAGCGCGCTCTGCAGCTCCCGGCGCTGCGCGTCCTCCACGTGCCCGTCGTGGTGCAGCCGCAGCCACGGGTCACCTGCGGACGGGGCGGGACGGGACAAGCGTGGAACCCCCCCGCGTGGAATCCCCCGCGTCCCACCCCCCTCCCTCACCCATATCCCCCTCGTCCCCTCCCCCACACAACCCCTCCAGTCCCACCCCCCTCCCACACCCAAACACCTCACGTCCCACCCCCTTCCCCCCCCCACCCGCCCCCCCGCGTCTCACCTCCCCTTCCCCACCCATATCCCCCTCGTCCCAACCCCCTCCCCCACCCAACCCCCCCGCGTCCCACCCCCCTCCCCCCACCCATATCCCCCTCTTCCCAACCCCCTGCCCCACTCAAACCTCCGGGTCCCACCCCCTCCCCCACCCAACGCCCCCACGTCCCAACCCCCTCCCCCACCCCCCCCCCCTGCGTCCCACCTCCCCCTCCCCCACCCAACCCCCACGTCCCCACCCCCCTCCCCCACACATCCCCCACTTCGCGTCCCAACCCCTCCCCCACCCACCCAGCCCGCGTCCCACCCCCCTCCCCCCACACAACCCCCCCACGTCCCACCTTCCCTCCCCCACCCATACCCCCTGCGTCCCACCCCCCTCCCCCACCCAAACGCCCGGATCCCACCCCCCTCCCCCACTCAACTCCCTCGTGTCCCAGCCCGTCCCCCACACATCCCCCCCTTTGTCCTAAGCCCCTCCCCCCTCCAGCCCCCCCGGCTCCCCCCCCACCCCCCCGTCCCCCTGTCTCACCTTCGCGCAGGCGCTGCCCCACGTCCACGAGCAGCTCTGCTCCCACGCGTGGGTTGATGGGGTCCCCGATTTGCGTCCGTCCCGCGCCCATCGCGTTCAGAGCGCGCGCCAGAGGCAGCGCGGCCACCCCACGCACCGTGCCTGGCCCACGCGGGACAACCGCCGTCAGCCCACGGAGATGGGGTGGGGGGGGGGAGGGGAGGGCGGGGGGGCTCTGCCCCACGCACCGTGCCTGGCCCACGCGGGACAACCGACGGGTCTGCCCACGGAGATGGGGTGGGGGGGGAGGGGAGGGCGGGGGGCACTGAGAGGGATAAAGGGGGGGGTTGGAGTGGGGGGTGGGGGTGGGGGTGGGGAGTGATGCTGGGGGGGGTGGGGGGGGATGGGTGTAAGGGGGGTGGGGGATGGGAGAGGAGCGGTTTTGGGGGGCTGGGGGGGGGTGGGGGACTGGGGGCTGAGGAGGGTGAGGAGTGGGGCTGGGGGAGGTGGGTGGGGGGGGGATGGGGGCACAGAGGGTGCTGCTGGGGGAGGGGGGGGCGGAGAGGGTCGCCCGTGGGGGGGTGCGGGAGTTCCGGGGATCAGGCCCCCCCCCCCCCCCCCCGTCCCACTTCAGCCCCTCCCCCTCCTCCCCCACCCCCCCCCCCACCTCACCCGCGTGGGGCGCCCGCAGTTCCTCGCGTGTCCGCGCGGTGCCGAGGATGCGGAGGCGCTGCTCGGGGGTCCCGGCACACAGAGCCCGGGCGGTTTCGGGGGGCACCCCCCTGAGCCCCCAACATCGCCTCGAAGCTCCGCAGCGCCGATCCATCGTCCAACGCCCGACACAAACGCTGCATCCCCCGCGCAGCGCTCTGCTCCGACCCGCACCGCCACAGCAGCAGCCCCCCTGGAGACCCCAAAACTTATAGGGACACCGCCACAGCAGCAGCCCCCCTGGAGACCCCAAATGTTATAGGGACACCGCCACAGCAGCAGCCCCCCTGGAGACCCCAAAACTTATAGGGACACCGCCACAGCAGCAGCCCCCCTGGAGACCCCAAAACTTATAGGGGACACCGCCACAGCAGCAGCCCCCCTGGAGACCCCAAATGTTATAGGGACACCGCCACAGCAGCAGCCCCCCTGGATACCCCAAAAGTTATAGGGACACCGCCACAGCAGCAGCCCCCCTGGAGACCCCAAATGTTATAGGGACACCCGCCACAGCAGCAGCCCCCCTGGAGACCCCCAAATGTTATAGGGGACACCGCCACAGCAGCAGCCCCCCTGCGGACCCCAAATGTTATAGGGACACCGCCACAGCAGCAGCCCCCCCTGGAGACCCCAAATGTTATAGGGGACACCGCCACAGCAGCAGCCCCCCTGCGGACCCCAAAAGTTATAGGGACAACCGCCACAGCAGCAGACCCCAGGGAGACCCCAAATGTTATAGGGACACCGCCACAGCAGCAGCCCCCCTGGATACCCCAAATGTTATAGGGACAACCGCCACAGCAGCAGCCCCCCTGGATACCCCAAATGTTATAGGGACACCGCCACAGCAGCAGCCCCCCCTGCGGACCCCAAATGTTATAGGGACACCGCCACAGCAGCAGCCCCCCTGGAGACCCCAAATGTTATAGGGACACCGCCACAGCAGCAGACCCAGGGAGACCCCAAATGTTATAGGGACACCGCCACAGCAGCAGCCCCCCCTGGAGACCCCAAATGTTATAGGGACACCGCCACAGCAGCAGCCCCCCTGGAGACCCCAAAACTTATAGGGACACCGCCACAGCAGCAGCCCCCCTGCGGACCCCAAATGTTATAGGGACACCGCCACAGCAGCAGCCCCCCTGGAGACCCCAAATGTTATAGGGACAACCGCCACAGCAGCAGCCCCCCTGGAGACCCCAAAACTTATAGGGACAACCGCCACAGCAGCAGCCCCCCTGGAGACCCCAAATGTTATAGGGACACCGCCACAGCAGCAGCCCCCCTGGAGACCCCAAATGTTATAGGGACACCGCCACAGCAGCAGACCCAGGGAGACCCCAAATGTTATAGGGACACCGCCACAGCAGCAGCCCCCCTGCGGACCCCAAAAGTTATAGGGACACCGCCACAGCAGCAGCCCCCCTGGAGACCCCAAATGTTATAGGGACACCGCCACAGCAGCAGACCCAGGGAGACCCCAAATGTTATAGGGACACCGCCACAGCAGCAGCCCCCCTGCGGACCCCAAAAGTTATAGGGACAACCGCCACAGCAGCAGCCCCCCTGCGGACCCCAAATGTTATAGGGACACCGCCACAGCAGCAGACCCAGGGAGACCCCAAATGTTATAGGGACACCGCCACAGCAGCAGCCCCCCTGGATACCCCAAATGTTATAGGGACACCGCCCTGAGCCCTGCGCACCCCAGAACTTATGGGGTACACCGCCACCGCGGCAGCCCCCCTGGGTACCCCAATTATGGGGGCGTGCGGTGCTGCGGGGTGGAACGGGGGCGACACCGGGATTTGATTGAAATGGCTTAGGATTAGGCTCATCCCATCCCATCCCATATCCCATCCCATATCCCATATCCCATCCCATATCCCATATCCCATCCCATATCCCATATCCCATATCCCATCCCATATCCCATATCCCATATCCCATATCCCATATCCCATATCCCACCCATATCCCATATCCCATCCCATATCCCATCCCATATCCATATCCCATATCCCATATCCCATATCCCATATCCCATATCCCATATCCCATATCCCATATCCCATCCCATATCCCATATCCCATCCCATATCCCATATCCCATATCCCATATCCCATCCTATCCCATATCTCATATCCCATCCCATATCCCATAATCCCATATCCCATATCTCATATCCCATCCCATATCCCATATCCCATATCCCATATCCCATCCCATATCCATATCCCATATCCCATATCCCATCCCATATCCCATATCCCATATCCCATATCCCATCCCATATCCCATATCCCATATCCCATATCCCATCCCATATCCATATCCCATATCCCATCCCATATCCCATATCCCATATCCCATATCCCATATCCCATCCCATATCCCTTATCCCATATCCCATATCCCATATCCCATCCCATATCCCATATCCCATATCCCATATCCCATCCCATATCCCATATCCCATATCCCATATCCCATATCCCATATCCCATATCCCATCCCATATCCCATCCCATATCCCATATCCCATATCCCACCCCATATCCCATATCCCATATCCCATCCCCATCCCATTGCTCTCATCCCATCCCACCCCATGCCATGGATCCCATCCCACCCGTTCTCACTGATCCCACCCCATGGATCCCACCCCCTGACCCCATCCCATTGACCCCACCCCATTCGTTTCAATGACCCCCCCCCCCGCCTTCCCACGGCTCCCGCCCCACGGCCGCGGCCCCTCCCCCTCACCGAGGGTGGTCACGAGTTCCCTGAGGTCGGCGGGGCCGCGCCCCGTCCATGCACTCCAACGCCTCCACGATCTCGAGTGCGGCGCCCACGCAGCGCCCCACGGGCGCGTCCATGCGGCTCAGCACCGCGGCCGTGCGCAGCCCCCAGCTCCTCCCCCACGCGCACCTGCGTGGCGGGACCGCGGCGTGGGAAAAGGGGGGGGGGCACGGGAGTGCTGCTGGGGGGGGGAACGGGGGGGGAGGGGTTGTGCGTGGGGTGGGGGGGGTTGGGGGGGCACGGAGAGTGATGCTGGGGGGGGGAACGGGGGGGGGAGGGGTTGTGGCGTGGGGTGGGGGGGGGTTGGGGGGCACGGAGAGTGATGCTGGGGTGGGAACGGGGGGGGAGGGGTTGTGCGTGGGGTGGGGGGGGTTGGGGGGCATGGAGAGTGATGCTGGGGTGGGAACGGGGGGGGAGGGGGTTGTGCGTGGGGTGGGGGGGGGTTGGGGGGGCACGGAGGAGTGATGCTGGGGGGGGGGAACGGGGGGGGAGGGGTTGTGCGTGGGGGGGTGGGGGGGGTTGGGGGGCACGGGGAGTACTGCTGGGGGGGGGGAACGGGGGGGGGAGGGGTTGTGCGTGGGGGGTGGGGGGGGGTTGGGGGGGCACGGAGAGTGATGCTGGGGGGGGGGGGGAACGGGGGGGGGGGTGGGGGGGGGGGGGAGGGGTT
>JALIRH010000274.1:0-36661 GCA_023055505.1 Callipepla californica brunnescens | reverse complement strand
AATCCTGATCCTGATCCCGATCCTGATCCCTATCCCAATCCTGATCCTGATCCAGATTCAGATCCCAATCCTGATCCTGATCCTGATCCAAATCCTAATCCTGATCCTGATCCTGATCCCAATCCCGACCCCCGGTCCCCAATCCCAATCCAGATCCCGATCCCAATCTCAATCCTGATCCCGATCGCGGTCCCGACCCCAATCCCAATCCCAATCCCAATCCCAATCCCGATCCCGATCCCGATCCCAATCCTGATCCCGATCCCGACCCCAATCCTGATCCCGACCCCCGGTCCCAGTCCCAATCCAGATCCCGATCCCAATCCCAATCCTGATCCCAATCCCGATCCCAATCCCAATCCCGATCCCCAATCCAGATCCCGATCCCGATCCTGATCCCAATCCCAAACCCCAATCCTGATCCCGATCCCGATCCCAATCCCAACCCCAATCCCGATCCCAATCCAGATCCTGATCCCGATCTCGACGCCCGGTCCCAGTCCCAATCCCAATCCAGATCCCGATCCCAAACCCGATCCCAAACCCAATCCTGATCTCGATCCCAATCCCAACCCCAATCCCGATCCTCTGCGCTCACAGTGACCCCAACTTCCTCCGTTCCCGTTCCCATTAATTTCATTTCCTTCATTATCGGCGAAAATAAAATAATTAAAATTAAAATTAAAATTAAAATAATTAAAATTAAAAATAAATAAAGAAACGAATAAACAAATAAATAATATTTATATTTATTTCATTCTTATTTATTTTCGTTTATCGGTACATAAACCGTAGATATTACATAATTACAAACGAAATAAAATTAAATTTGAAATTAAAAATAAAAATAAATGAAAATAAACGAATAAACGGATAAATAGTTTTATTTTATAAATATATAATTTATCTATAATAATATATAAATATTTTCTATTTGTATTTTATTTATTTTCATTTATGATTGCGTTAATTATAGATATTATATAATTATATTACGCTGCACGTGTTATACATTGATTATATGCATCATTAATGATCGATTATTAATAAATTTATTACTAATAAAATAATATATAACGCTATAATAAAATCATAAATAATATTAAAAATAATGTGAAACTATATAAAATTATCTTTATATATATAAAATATATATATCGTTTTATTTTATATATTTTATTTTACATATTTCATTTTTTATTTTATGTTGGTTTATTAATTTATTTATTTTATTATTTATTTTATTTTATTTTATTTTACTTTATTTTATTTATTTTATTATTATATTATTTATTTTATTTTATTGCTTTTTATTTTATTTCATTTTATTCTATTTCATTTTATTATTTATTTTATTTGTATATTTTATTTTATCCTATTATTTATTTTATTTTATTGCTTTTTATTTTATTTCATTTTATTTTTTTATTATATTTTATTATATTTTATTTATTTTATGTATTTTATTTTATATATTTCATTTTTTATTTTATGTCATTTTATTTATTTTATCATTTTATTATTTATTTTATTTTGTTCTATTTTATTTTATTTCATTTTATTTTATTTTATTATTTATTCTATTATATTTTATTTATATTTTATTTATTTTATGTATTTTATTTTATATATTTCATTTTTATTTTATCATTGTATTTATTTTATTATTTTACTATTTATTTTGTTTTATTTTATTTTATTTTGTTTTATTTATTTTATTCTATTCTATTTTTATTTTATTTTATTTTATTTCATTTCATTTCATTTCATTTTATTTCATTTCATTTCATTTCATTTCGTTATTTATTATATTTTATTCTATTTTATTTTTTTTATATTTTTTATTTTATTCCTTTTTATTTTTTTCTTTATTTTATTTTTATTTTTAATTTCTCTTTATTTCTTTTCTTTACTTAATTATCCGATCTTTTCATTTATTTTCATTTATTTTATTTTATAACTTTATTTTAATTTAATTTAATTTAATTTTCATTTGTTTTTATTTTATTTTATTTATTTCATTCATTATTTTATTATATTTTATTTTATTTTCATTCATTTTATTTTATATTATTTTATTTTATTTTATTTTATTCTATTTTTAATTTTATTTTATTTTATTTTATTCTATTTTTAATTTAATTTTATTTTATTTTCATTCATTATATTTTATTTTTTAATAATTTAAATTTCAATTTTATTATTTAATTTTTAATTTTAATTTTCTCATTTATTTTTTAATCGCTTTATTTTATTATTTTATTGATTTTATTAATTGGCCTCCAATCAATTCTCTCCTTCATTCCCTTTTTATCATTTCACGACATTATTAGGATGATTAATTGTTTCTATTATTTTATCTTCATGTTATTTCCTTTTCCGTTTTGATACTATTTTCGTTTAATATCTTTATTTATCCATTTATCTTTATTTAATATTTAATCACTTATTAATTTGCATTATTTATTTATTTAAATTTATTTTTATATATCACATATAAATATAAATATAATATACATAATATAAATATAATATATGTAATATAATATAATATAAATATGTTAATATTTAACTGCTTATTATTTCAATCATTAATTTAATATTATTAAATTATTAAATTATTATTAATTATTTTTTATTATTTATTTTATTCCACATTTTATTTGTTTCGATTTCCTTCATTTTATTGTTATTTTATCTTTCATCCATTATTATTTTCATTACTTAATTTTACATTATATTACACAATATATAATTATATAATAATTATATTAATTATATTAATTTACTTATTACATTTCTATTATTTTGCTCATTATTTTTTCTATTATATTATCTATTTTATTTTATGTCCCATTACTATTTTATTATTCGATTTATTATTTGATTTCGTTTTCATTTCCCGCTCAGTGTTTCAATTACTTCCAATTTAAGTTCGATTTAATTTTTATTTTTAATATTTTATTTATTATTTTTATTTATTATTTTTATTTCGATTTTTATTATTATTTTTTTAATAATTTTTATTTCCATTATTTTTGTTTTTATTTCATTTCTAATTTTTATTTTCTATTTTCGAATTTCTTATTTTTTTAATTCAGAATTTCCAAAATTATATTTCATATTTTATTTTCTATTCCTAATTTTTTATTTCTATTTTTCTATTTTTTATTTCTAATTTTTCATTTCTGATTTTTATTTTTAATTTCAATTTAATTTCATTTTTGATTTTAATTTTTTTATTTTTTTATTCTCCATTTTAATGCCTTTTTGATATCCGGTTTTAATTTAACATTTCCTTCTTATGATTATTATTTTTTTAATTATTTAATTTTGGAATTTTACATTTTATTCTTTAATTTCTTTTAATCATAAGATAAATGCTAATTTTTTAAATTAAATTTAATTTATTTTTCTTAATTTTCAATCATTTTTATTTTCTAGTTTCGAATTTCTTTTTTTTCTTAATTTAGAATTTCCAAATTTTTTATTTCAATTTTTTGATTTTTTTATTTCTATTTTTTTAGTTCTAATTTTTATTTTCTCACCTTTCCAATTTTTAATTTCAATTTAATTTCATTTTAATTTCATTTTTAATTTTATATTTTTTATTTTTTAATCTCCATTTTAATGTCTTTTTGATATCCGGTTTTAATTTAACATCTCCTTTTTCTTCTTATTATTTTTTAATTATTTTATTTTGGAATTTCATGCTTTATTTTACTTATTAATTTCTTTTAATCGTAAGATAAATTCTATTCTTTTAATTAAATTTAACTTAATTTATTTTTAATTTATTTTTTTAATGTTCAATCATTTTAAAAATAATTTATATTATTTTTTTCAATTTTTTATTTCATTAATTCCCATTTCATTTCATTTTTACGCTTCAATTTCTATTAAAAATTAATTATTAATTTTTAATAATTTTTAAAAAATATTTTTCTTTTCCTCTTTTTAAATAATAATAATGATTTTTAATATTAATTATTAATAATATTAACAATATTAATGATTAATATTATTATTATATAATATAATTTTATATTATATAATTAATGATAATAATAATAATTAAATTATTATTATTATTATTATTAAATTATTATTATTATTATTATTATTATTATTATTATTATTATTATTATTATTATTAATATTAATATTAATATTATTTTATTTTATTTTCAATTTATTTTTATTTCGGATTTTTATTCTTTTCATTTCTTTTTTAATTGTTTCCATTTTTTTATTCGTTTTAATTTCAGTTTATTTTAATTTGGGGCACTTTTAATATTTCGATTATTTCTTATTTTCAATTTTTAATTCTTAATTTTTAATCTCAATTTTCGATTTTTATATTTCAATTTTCAATCTTCAATTTTTAATTTTTAATTTTTAATTTTTAACTTTTAATTAATTATCACATTCCATTTTTCCATTCGTATTTTAATTCTTTCACTTATTCATTTATTAATCATTTTTTTTTCATCACTTCTTATTAACGATTATTATTCTTTATTATTATTAGTTTTTAATAACTTTTGTTTAAATTACTTCTAATTATTTTAATTGTTTTAATTCCTAGTTTAATATTTTTATGATTTTAAGGTTTTTTTTAATTTTTGTTAATTTTCTTTATTCATTTATAATCATTTATTAACGATTTTTATTTCTATTTATTTATCTCTTCTTTAATTTTCAATTTTATTATTCGAATATTTTATTTTTCTTATTATTTATTATCTATTGTTTTATTATATTGTTATCTAATTATTTTATTATTCTATTATTATTTTGTTATTTTATTTTCTAACTTTTAATTTTAATTTTTAATTTAATTTTTATTGTTTTTAATTTTATTAAAATTTTTATTTCTATTTTTAATAATTTTAATTCTAATTTTAATTCTATTTTATAACTTTTAATTTTTATTCCTTTATACATTTCTTTTTTTAATTCATCTGCTTTTAAATTTTAATTCTTATTTTTTTGTTGTTCGTAATTATTAATCGAATTAATTAAATAATTGATTTATTAATTATTACTTTTCATTTTCGTCGTCTCTTTTTAATTTTATTATTAATTTCATAGTTACAATCATTATTATTTTCACCAGTTTCCATTTTTCATTTGTCATTAATTTAATTTCTTTAATTAATTTATTACTTCCATTACTTTATTATTTATTACTACTAATTTATTTCCTCTTTATTTCTCTGTTTATTAATAGGAATCGAAACCATAACGTTATTAATGGTAATAATGATAATAACAGGAACAATAACAGCGCTATTATTAGCAATAATCGCACAGATGTTTTTAATTAATGAGTCGTAGAAAACAGTGGTGGGATATTAATAAGAAAAATAATTAATGGTAATAATAAGCTATAATTTTTATATAGTAAATAAAAAATATCATAAAATAATCGAATAATATATATATATATTATACATATATAAAATAATATAAAGTATGTAATAATAATAATAATGATAATAATGATAATAATGATAATAATGATAATAATGATGATAATAATAATGATAATAAATGTTTATTAATAATTAACACGTACATGTAATTTATATCTTATAACAATATAAATTAATCTCCCATTAAATCAATATTTCTAATAAATGAACGATAGTAAAGATAGTAATAATGGCAATAATAGTGATAATAATAATAATAGTAAATATTATTATTAATTAATCATTAACACTACATATAATCTGTAGATATAATAACTATATGATGATAATATTAATAAATGTATAAATCTGCCATTAAATTAATATTTCTAATAAACGAATGATTTATCTGTAGATTTTTTCTGTTGTATTAATAATTTCAATTTAATAATCTAATAATTTAATTTAATTCATTATTATTATTATTATTATCAGCAGCAGCAGCTGATAATTAATAATAATTTCGACCAAAAAATAAAAAAATAAAAGTAAAATAAAATAAAAATAAAATAAAATAAATAAAATATAAAAATATAAAACGTTAAATATTAATGTATAATAAATAAAATAATGTTATATATGAAGTAAAATTAATATACAGTAATTAAGATAGTGTATTATGATAAAAGTAATAGTGTATAATGATACATTAATAATATAGTAGAAATAATATTAAATAATACTTAAATAATGTAATTAATGATTACGGAGCGTGAATTACTATTTTTATAATTAGTAATTATAAAAACATCATTAAAACATTATTAAAAATAATGATTGATAATAAATAATAAAATAAACAAAAATAACGCGTAAAAATAAAAGTACGAAATAATAAAACAATCGAAATAAAAAAAAACGCAGAAAGAAAAACCCGATTAATTAATTTTTTCTGAGCCTTAATTAATTAATCAATTAATACCCCCATCGTTTGCTCCGTCGTTAACGAACCCTGAGTGCGGCGATTTCACATCGACACCGCGCTCTCATTTTTGGGTTCATTTCCCCCCCTCCGAATTTGGGATTTCCCCCCAGATCGCCCCTAATTAATTAATTAATTAATAATTATTAATACCCCCACACTGCGAAATTTGGGGCGAAAACATCAAATCTTGGGCGCCCATTTATGATAATTAAGAAAAAAAATCAATTAGACTTTTTGATAATCATTAATTTTTTTATTTAATGGTGGGTAATTACTGGTAATTACTCACCTAGTTTCTAATTAATTAATTAGAATCATTTGCTCTTTTAATACTTGGATATTAATTATAATTATTAGAAACATTGAGAATGGAGATTATTAATCATTAAGTATTTTTATTGTTATATCTTGAGTTCGTCCTGGAAATATTTTCTAATTAGTCTCCCAATGGTCTAATTAATTAATTTAATAATTAGGAATTAATTGGAGTTATTAGAGATGTTGCGGGTTTTTATCATCAAGATAAAATATTTTATTAATTTAATGCGTTTATCATTTAATTACTTTTTCTAATTAGCTTCAGAATTGCATATACCATCTGGACTTTTAATAATTAAAAAAATTAGTTCTAATTATCGTCAATTTTTTCAATTAATTACTCAATAATGAGATTTTATTATTAGATATTTTTATTATTTCTCCTTGGGATTGTTTTCTAATTGCCTTCAGAATTAATTGCATTCGTTGTTCATCTGTTTAATAATTAGAAATTATTCGGGACTAATTAGAACTAAGAGTATTCCTCATTAATTAACTCAATAATATGTGATTGGTAACTGAGATTTTTTTATTAATTACACTTAATGGCACAAAGCCGTTTAATGAATTAATTAACCATATTAATGCAGTTCATGAAGTATATATCGACCCTTCGCCTGCTAATTAAACCTGACAGCAATTAACGGCGCTCACAATTACACCTCTCATTAACTTCTGCTCTAATTAAGCACTAACGAGCACCCGCCGCACCCTATAAAGCATCGAGGGTGACGGAGGTGCGGCCTCGATTTGCATATGCAAATGAGGGGGGCTGTATAGTGAGCTCGGTGTATGTAAATGAGGAGGGGAGGTTTGTGTATATGTAAATGAGGGGGTGCGATCCGATGCGGTCCTCCAGCCACCGGGGGGCGCTCTTCGCGGTCCTCCAGCCACACGGGGGCGCTCTACACGGTCCTCCAACGCCTCGGTGGAGCTCTACGTTTCCCTCAGCGCTGTAGAGGGGGTAAAAAAAGGCAAAAAAAAGGCAAAAAAAAGGCAAAATTTGGGCAAAATGAGACCTCCAACCCCAAAATGTGGAATTTTGGGGGGAAAAAGAGGCGGGATATGGGGGGGAAAGGGCATCAGACCCCAAAATTTGGGGCAAAAAAGGGGAATTTGTGGGAAAATGTGTCTCAGTGGATCTCTATGGGTCTCAATGGGGTCTCTATGGGGTCTCTATGGGTCTCAACGGGGTCTCTATGGGGTCTCTATGGGTCTCAATGGGGTCTCTATGGGGTCTCTATGGGTCTCAACGGGATCTCTATGGGGTCTCTATAGGGTTTCTATGGGATCTCTATGGGGTCTCAATGGGGTTTCTATGGAGTTTCTATGGGATCTCTATGGGGTCTCCAAGGGAACCCTATGGGGTCTCTGTGGGATCCCTATGGGGTCTCTATGGGATCTGTATGGTGTCTCTATGGGATCCCTATGGGGTCTCTATGGGATCTGTATGGGTTATCAGTGAGGTCTCTATGGGATCTCTATGGGGTTTCTATGGGATCCCTATGGGTTCTCAGTGAGGTCTATATGGGATTTCTATGGGGTCTCTTTGGGATCTCTATGGGGTCTCTATAGGTTCTCGGTGAGGTCTATATGGGATTTCTATGGGGTCTCTATGGGATCTCCATGGGGTAAGTATGGGGTCTCTTTGGGATCTCTATGGGGTCTCTATAGGTTCTCAGTGAGGTCTCTATGGGATTTCTATGGGGTCTCTATGAGGTCTCTATGGGATCTCTTTGGGATCTCTATGGGGTCTCTATGCGTTCTCAGTGAGGTCTCTATGGGATTTCTATGGGGTCTCTATGGGATCTCTTTGGGATCTCTATGGGGTCTCTATGGGTTCTCAGTGAGGTCTCTGTGGGATTTCTTTGGGGTCTCTATGGGGTCTCTATGGGATCTCTTTGGGATCTCTATGGGGTCTCTATGGGTTCTCGGTGATGTCTCTATGGAATCTCCATGGCATCTCTATGCGATCTCTATGGGGTCTCTGTGGGGTCTCTATGGGATCCCTATGGGGTCTCTACAGGATCCCTATGGGTTCTCAGTGAGGTCTCT
This sequence comes from Callipepla californica brunnescens, assembly GCA_023055505.1. Lineage (NCBI taxonomy): Eukaryota > Metazoa > Chordata > Aves > Galliformes > Odontophoridae > Callipepla > Callipepla californica. The sequence continues at coordinate 27,886 of JALIRH010000274.1, read as the reverse complement.
ATGGGATTTCTCTGGGGTCTCTATGGGATCTCTATGGGATCCCTATGGGTTCTCAGTGAGGTCTCTATGGGATTTCTATGGGGTCTCTATGGAATCTCTATGGGATCTCTATGGGGTCTCTATGGGTTCTCGGTGATGTCTCTATGGGATCTCCATGGCATCTCTATGGGATCTCTATGGGGTCTCTGTGGGGTCTCTATGGGATCCCTATGGGGTCTCTACGGGATCTGTATGGGTTCTCAGTGAGGTCTCTATGGGATTTCTATGGGGTCTCTATGGGGTCTCTATGGGATCTCTTTGGGATCTCTATGGGGTCTCTATGGGTTCTCAGTGAGGTCTCTATGAGATCTCCATGGCATCTCTATGGGGTCTCTGTGGGGTCTCTATGGGATCCCTATGGGGTCTCTACAGGATCCCTATGGGTTCTCAGTGAGGTCTCTATGGGATCTCTATGGAGTGTCTATGGGATCTCTATGGGGTCTCTATGGGATCTCTTTGGGATCTCTATGGGGTCTCTATGGGTTCTCGGTGATGTCTCTATGGGATCTCCATGGCATCTCTATGGGATCTCTATGGGGTCTCTGTGGGATCCCTATGGGGTCTCTATGGGATCTCTTTGGGATCTCTATGGGGTCTCTATGGGTTCTCGGTGATGTCTCTATGGGATCTCCATGGCATCTCTATGTGATCTCTATGGGGTCTCTGTGGGGTCTCTATGGGATCCCTATGGGGTCTCTACAGGATCCCTATGGGTTCTCAGTGAGGTCTCTATGGGATCTCTATGGAGTGTCTATGGGATCTCTATGGGATCTCTTTGGGATCTCTATGGGGTCTCTATGGGGTCTCTATAGGTTCTCAGTGAGGTCTCTGTGGGATCTCCATGGCATCTCTATGGGATCTCTATGGGGTCTCTGTGGGATCCCTATGGGGTCTCTATGGGATCTCTATGGGATCTCTATGGGTTCTCAGTGAGGTCTCTGTGGGATCTCCATGGCATCTCTATGGGATCTCTATGGGGTCTCTGTGGGGTCTCTATGGGATCCCTATGGGGTCTCTACAGGATCCCTATGGGTTCTCAGTGAGGTCTCTATGGGATCTCTATGGAGTGTCTATGGGATCTCTTTGGGATCTCTATGGGATCTCTTTGGGATCTCTTTGGGATCTCTATGGGGTCTCTATGGGTTCTCAGTGATGTCTCTATGGGATCTCCATGGCATCTCTATGGGATCTCTATGGGGTCTCTGTGGGATCCCTATGGGGTCTCTATGGGATCTCTATGGGATCTCTATGGGGTCTCTATGGGTTCTCAGTGAGGTCTCTGTGGGATCTCCATGGCATCTCTATGGGATCTCTATGGGGTCTCTATGGGATCTCTTTGGGATCTCTATGGGGTCTCTATGGGTTCTCAGTGAGGTCTCTATGGGATCTCCATGGCATCTCTATGCGATCTCTATGGGGTCTCTTTGGGATCTCTTTGGGATCTCTATGGGGTCTCTATGGGTTCTCAGTGAGGTCTCTATGGGGCACCGTAACCACAACCACCACCACCACAATAACCATAACAACCAGCACAACCCCAAACACCACAACCATAACCATCTTTCGCGCAGTAGTAGGTGGCGGAGTCGTCGTCCCGGAGGTTGTTGAGCTGCAGCCGCACCGTGCTCTGCCCGTTGTCCCTCGTGATGGTGGCACGGCCCTTCACCGCTGGCGCGTAGTATGTGTAACTACCAGTGTTGCTAATACTCGCGAGCCACTCCAGCCCTTTGCCGGGTGCCTGGCGCACCCAGTGCATCTCGTAACTGCTGAAGGTGAAACCGGAGGCCTTGCACACGAGCGTGAGCCCTCCTCCAGGCGCATGGAGGCATGAGCAAGAGCTCACTTGGCCCTGTCCTCCTGCTGCTGCTCCTGGAGCTGGTGGCACTGCTGTCACCCCTGCTGGTCCCCCACTCCCACCCCGATCCCAGCACAGCTCTTGGGCACGCACTCTTCCATCCCGGAGTGGGACTCCACCCCCAGATCCGCTTTGGGGTCAGGATTCCCCTCAGAGCTCCCGGGATTCTGAGTTCTCAAGGCTGGCAGTCCCGTGTCCTCCCCCCCGGACCGACCCCACGGGACCAGGATCGCTCGTTGGTGTCTTCTGGATGACCCCAAGGTGGGGCTGTGTGGGATGGGGGTGATCTGCAGGGCCTGTAGAGCTATCACCGTCACCATGACCATGACCATATCCATAACCGTATCCATAACCATATCCATAACCGTATCCATAACCATATCCATAACCATGATCATGACCTTGGCCATAACCACGACCACGATCATGACCTTGGCCATGACCATGACCCTATCCACATCCATAACCATGAACATAACCATAACTATAACCATGAGCATCACCATGACCATGACCCTAACCATATCCATATCCATAACCATGACCCTATCCGCATCCATAACCATCACCACAACCGTCACCACGACCACAACCATCACCACAACCATCACCATGACCACAACCATCACCACAACTATCACCATAACCATCACCAAGACCATAACCACCACCGCCTGCACCACACTCCGTTGGCACTGCCTTCACCTCGAGGCCACACTTGAACCCGGCACCACAGAGCAGAGGACTCTCCATTCCCACCGCACATATGGTCCCCGTTTCCCATTTTTTTGCCCCAAATGAAAGCACACCGTTGTGTTCCACGTCTTCTCTCCCTCCCCATCTCGGAGCGTTTCGTCTCTTTTGAGAATCTGCAACCAAAAGCTGATGATCTTTTGGACTTTGGAGGTATTTATTAATTCCAGGCCCAGATCAGCAAGTTTTGTGATCTGAATCTCTGGGTTTTGGGGTCGGTTCGTTCCCTTTGGACCACGTGCAGTGATTTTGGAGTCGGTTTGGAACCCTCTCAGCACGGTTTGGGTACGGGTGACAAAACTCAGAGCTCTGTTCCCCAAATTCTCAGCTCAGGGCCTCAAGGAGGGGGCTCAGTTCTGTGCTCCTAAGCCAAACTTCTGGGATCAGATCTCTCTACACCGAGCTTGGCTGTGTAAATTCGGCCGCGGGGCGAGACCGCGACAACGGCTCTGCCATCGATCCTACCAGGGTGATCAGTGCCACCATTATTAAAAGACTTCACGCAGTAGTAGGTGGCGGAGTCGTCGTCCCGGAGGTTGTTGAGCTGCAGCCGCACCGTGCTCTGCCTGTTGTCCCTCGTGATGGTGGCACGGCCCTTCACCACCGCCCCGTAGCCTGTCCAACTACCAGTATCAGTAGCCGCGACGTACTCCAGCCCCTTGCCGGGCGCCTGGCGCACCCATCCCATGCCGTGGCTGCTGAAGGTGAAGCCGGAGCCCTTGCACACGAGCGTGAGCCCTCCTCCGGGCGCATGGAGGCTGCCCCCGGGCTCTTCCAATGTCACGGCCGACATCAGCCCTGTGGGAGAGGACGGAGACCCCTCTACGGGGTCTCTACTGGCTCTCAATGGGGTCTCAGTGTCATAGGTTGACGGGGCTGTGTGTTGACGTCTCCGTCAGCGCTCTCCATCCTCCCCCGCAGGGCTGACGGCGGCCGTGGCCTTGGATGAATCCGGGGTGGCCTCCATGTGCCCGGAGGAGGGCTCACACTCATGTGCAAGGGCTCCGGCTTCACCTTCAGTGATTACGGCATGAACTGGGTGCGACAGGCACCCGGCAAGGGGCTGGAGTGGCTCGCGAGTATTAGCAGCACTGGTAGTTACACAGCGTACGGGGCGGCGGTGAAGGGCCGTGCCACCATCACGAGGGACAACGGGCAGAGCACGGTGCGGCTGCAGCTCAACAACCTCCGGGACGACGACTCCGCCACCTACTACTGCACGAAATGTGCTGCTAGTGGTAGTTGGGGTGATTATGGTTATCGTATCGATGTCACTCTTGGATTTCAGGGGGTCTCCCGTGGACCAGATTGGGAGAACGGAGCCCACGGGACCGAGCTGAGCTGAGAATGGGAAGAACTCAGTGCAGATCTGCGGCACTGAGTGTGCACAGAGGGAACTGAGCACGGGATTATGCATAGGAGAGATGGTGATGGTGATGGAGGTGGATATGGTGATGGATATGGTCGTGGTCATGGTTCTGGTCATGGTTATGGGGTAGGGCGTGCAGAACTCAGCCCAGATCTGCAGCCCTGAGCTCACACTGATGGAACCGAGCACAGGATTTTCCATAGGAGTGAGGAAGATGGTGATGGTGGTGGTGATGGTGACGCAGACGGTCACGGTCATGGTTATGGTCATGGTCATGGTCACGGTGGCTCGGCCCTGCACCGCTGCCCCGTAGAATGTGCTACTACCATCATCATCAATACCCGCGAGCCACTCCAGCCCCTTGCCGGGCGCCTGGCGCACCCAGTACATGTCATAACTGCTGAAGGTGAAGCCCGAGGCCTTGCACACGAGCGTGAGCCCTCCTCCGGGCGCATGGAGGCCGCCCCGGGATCGTCCAAGGTCACGGCCGCCGTCAGCCCTGCGGGGGAGGATGGAGAGCGGTGATGGATCTTTCAACGCACAGCCTCGTGCAGATGGGAGGCACTGAGAGCACGCTGAGACCCCATAGAGACCCCATAGAGACCCACAGAGGTGTCACTGTGACCCCATAGAGGCTGCAAGGAGATATCCCCTATAGATCCCATAGAGACGTCGTTGAGATTTCATTAAGACCCCATAGAGATCCCATGGAGATTTGAGGAAGGTCTCATGGAGACCCCATAGAGATCCCATAGAGGTCCAGTAGACCACGGAGACCCCATAGAGACCCCATAGAGGTCCCATGGAGGTCCAGTAGACCACAGAGACCCTATAGAGATCCCATGGAGGTCCAGTAGACCACAGAGACATCATAGAGATCCCATAGAGGTCCAGTAGACCATAGAGACCCCATAGAGATCCAGTAGACTGTAGAGACCCCATAGAGATCCCATAGAGATCCAGTAGACCATAGAGACCCCATAGAGATCCCATAGAGGACCAGTAGACCATAGAGACCCCATAGAGACCCCATAGAGGTCCAGTAGACCATAGAGGCCCCATAGAGATCCCATGGAGGTCCAGTAGACCACAGAGACCCCATAGAGACCCCATAGAGGTCCCAGAAGTCCTCCCATCAACCCCGGGGGCGGCCTCCATGTGCCCGGAGGAGGGCTCACGCTCGTGTGCACGGGCTCCGGCTTCACCTTCAGCAGTTACGGCATGTACTGGGTGCGCCAGGCGCCCGGCAAGGGGCTGGAGTACGTTGGGTGTATTAGCACTGGTAGTGGCACAGCATACGGGCCGGCGGTGAAGGGCCGTGCCACCATCACGAGGGACAACGGGCAGAGCACGGTGCGGCTGCAGCTCAACAACCTCCGGGACGACGACTCCGCCACCTACTACTGCGCGAAAAGTGCTGATAGTGGTTGGGCTGCTGGTGACCGTCGTCCTGCTGGTGGTATGGACATCCCAGGGACACGGGATTTCGAGGTTTACTCTGGGATGCTGAGCTCTGTGTTGGGGGATAAGAGTTATGGCCCCCAGATGCGCTGTCATGGTCACTGTCAGTGTTTCTGTGTCCATATCCATGACCGTGACCACCACCATGACCATAACCATGACCAGAACCATGATCATGACCATGGTAATGACCATAACCATGACCTTAACCATGACCACGACCATAACTATGTCCATGACCATGGCCATCATGATATCCATGACCAGATCTATGACCATGACCATGATAATGACCATAACCATGACCTTAACCATGACCACGACCATAACTATGTCCATGACCATGGCCATCATGATATCCATGACCATAACCATGACCATGACCATGGTAATGACCATAACCATGACCTTAACCATGACCACGACCATAACTATGTCCATGACCATGGCCATCATGATATCCATGACCAGATCTATGACCATGACCATGATAATGACCATAACCATGACCTTAACCATGACCACGACCATAACTATGTCCAGGACCATGGCCATCATGATATCCATGACCATAACTATGACCATGACCATGGTAATGACCATAACCATGACCTTAACCATGACCACGACCATAACTATGTCCATGACCATGGCCATCATGATATCCATGACCAGATCTATGACCATGACCATGATAATGACCATAACCATGACCTTAACCATGACCACGACCATAACTATGTCCATGACCATGGCCATCATGATATCCATGACCATAACCATGACCATGACCATGGTAATGACCATAACCATGACCTTAACCATGACCACGACCATAACTATGTCCATGACCATGGCCATCATGATATCCATGACCAGATCTATGACCATGACCATGATAATGACCATAACCATGACCTTAACCATGACCACGACCATAACTATGTCCAGGACCATGGCCATCATGATATCCATGACCATAACTATGACCATGACCATGGTAATGACCATAACCATGACCTTAACCATGACCACGACCATAACTATGTCCATGACCATGGCTATCATGATATCCATGACCATAACTATGTCCATAACCATGACCATGATGATATCCATGACCATAACTATGACCATGACCATGATAATGACCATAACCATGACCAGAACCATAACCTTGTCCATAACCATGACCACACCCCCTTAAAAAAGTTATAAAGAGCAAACTCCTCTTCTCCAGGCTGAACGTTCCCATCTCCTTCAGCCTCTGGATCCCTCCCCAGCCCCATTGCCCTTCTCTGAACACGTCCCAGTGTCTTTAATGCAGTGAGGGGAACAAAACTGGATTCAGTACTCGAGCTGTGGCCCCACCAGTGCTGAGTTCAGGGGGACAATGACTTCTCCGTTCCTGCTGGCAACTCTGACGAAAGCCAGGACCATAACCATGACTACGGCCACAACCGTGACCATCTGCATCCCCGTATCCGTTCACATCTCCGTCTCCACCTCCCCTATGGAAAAATCTCTGGCTGTTTCCATCAGCGTGAGCTCGGCGCTGCAGATTTGGGCCGAGTCCTGCAAAATCTGGGCCGAGCTCAAAAATTTGGGCTCTGATTTCTACATCTGGACTGCGGGACACGCCAGAAAATCTGGGAGCGACCTCGATACCGTAAGCATCATCAGCACCACAACCCCAACCATAATCTCTCGCGCAGTAGTAGGTGGCGGAGTCGTCGTCCCGGAGGTTGTTGAGCTGCAGCCGCACCGTGCTCTGCCTGTTGTCAACCGTGATGGAGGCACGGCCCTCCACCGCTGCCCCATATTCTGTGCTACTACCACTGCTGATACCCACCATGGACCCCAACCCCGTGCCGGGCTCCTCTGCACCCATTTCGTGCCATAATTACACGCATCAGACATCCAGCTGTCCCCACACTATTTTGGGGGGGCAGGAAATGAGTTATTTCGGTCCCGTCTGAAACCCGCAGCGTGCCAGCAGGTGGAGGAGCTGCGGGCGCTGTTCTGCTTTTGCTGTTTCGACCTCGTTTTGGCTTTCTCGGCCTATTTTTGGTGGCTTTCCCAGCAGTGTGGGGGACTTCACCATCCCCTACAGGGAGCGCAGGTGGGGCTGTGCCTCTTCTGAGATGTGCAGACCCCTAATGGGATCTGTATGGTTCTCAGCGTGGTCTCTAGGAGGACACAATGGGGTCTCTTTGGGGTCTTTATGGGGTCTCATGAGTTCTCCACGCTGTGATTTCCGTGCTGGTCTCACAGAGGACACGCGCTCATCCATATTTTGGGAGATTCCCTCTGGGAACGCAGAGCTCAGTGCTGGGGGCAAAATTTGGCTTTCCCAGCGGGTGCTGTGCTCTGGTGACAGCTTGGGACGTCACCATCCCCACAGGGAACACAGACGGGGGCTGTGCCACTTCTGGGACACGCAGACCCCATCACAGAACCCCATGTGGGACCGGGGATCACTCCTGCCCTGAGGATTAGAGCGCGTCCGTCCTTCGGGTTGTATTCCTTCCCAGTTCACACAGAGACCCCTCCAGGTGCCTGGAGGAGGGCTCACACTCGTGTGCAAGGGCTCGGGATGCACCCACAGCAGTTACCCCATGGGATGGGTGCACCCGGCTCGGGGCTCGAGTTCGTCGCGGGTATTAACGGTGCTGGTAGTACCACAAGGTACGGGGCGGCGGTGCAGGGCCGTGCCACCATCACGAGGGACAACGGGCAGAGCACGGTGCGGCTGCAGCTCAACAACCTCCGGGACGACGACTCCGCCACCTACTACTGCGCGAAAAGTGGTTATGGTGGTGGTAGTGGTTATGGTTGTGGTGGTTATGGTTACTGTGGTGCTGGTTACATGGACGCGCTCATCCAGATGCGGGAATCTTCGCTCCGGGATGCAGCGCTCCGTGCTGGGGGCAAAGAATCGGGACTGTGTGTGGAATCCCAGTTTGGGGCTGAGGAGTCCCTCTGTCCTCTCGTCCCTCTGTCCTCTCGTCCCTCTGTCCTCTCGTCCCCACGTTGTGCTGAGAGAGGGGGTGGGCTCCGTGTGGGGCGCTGGAGCTCAGCTCCACGGTGCCGCTCTGTGGAGCCACGGGAGGTGGGGATGTGATGGGCACGGACACGGGCACCGGCACCAGCAGCAGCAGTGTCATCATGAACCACACCCAAATCCATCTCTATATGTGTAGCTGCATGCATTTTTATTGCCTAACCCATAACCATGGCCATAACCATGACCATGACCATCTTCATCTCCCTATCCATCTCGATCACCATCATCATCTTCATCACCATCTCTCCTACACAAAATTCTGCTCTCAGTTCCGTCAGTGTGAGCTCAGGGCTGCAGATTTGGGCTGAGTTCTGCACACTCTACCCCATAACCATGACCAAAACCATGACCATGACCATGTCCACCTCCATATCCACCTCCATCACCATCACCATCACCATCACCATCTCTCCTATAGAAAATTCTCTGCTCAGTTCCCTCTGTGCACACTCAGTGCCGCAGATCTGCACTGAGTTCTTCCCATTCTCAGCTCAGCTCGGTCCCGTGGGCTCCGATCTCCCGATCTGGTCCACGGGAGACCCCCTGAAATCCAAGAGTGACATCGATACGATAACCATAATCACCCCAACTACCACTAGCAGCGTATTTCAACAACCCCAACCATAATCTCTCGCGCAGTAGTAGGTGGCGGAGTCGTCGTCCCGGAGGTTGTTGAGCTGCAGCCGCACCGTGCTCTGCCCATTGTCCCTCGTGATAGTGGCACGGCCCTTCACCGCCGGCGCGTAGTATGTGTAACTACCATCACTGTAAATACCCGCGAGCCACTCGAGCCCCTTGCCAGGCGCCTGGCGCACCCAGTACATGTCGTAACTGCTGAAGGTGAAGCCGGAGGCCTTGCACACGAGCGTGAGCCCTCCTCCGGGTGCATGGTGGCCGCCCCTGGGGTTGATGGGAGGACCTCTGGGACCTCTATGGGATCTCTATGGGGTCTCTGTGGTCTACTGGACCTCCATGGGATCTCTATGGGGTCTCTGTGGTCTACTGGACCTCCATGGGATCTCTATGGGGTCTCTGTGGTCTACCGGACCTTCATGGGATCTCTATGGGGTCTCTGTGGTCCTCCTCTTGCACCAACCTCCTCTTGGGGTCGGCGTTTCCTGTTTATCTGTGTTTATTGTTCTTAAGGATATGGTTATGGCTATGGATATCGTCATGGTTATAAATATCGTTAGGATATGGTTATGGTTACGGCCATGGTTATGGATATGGTCATAAATATCGTTAGGATATGGTTATGGTTACAGTCATGGTCATGGTTATGGATATGAATACGGATATGGTTATGATCGTGGCTCTGCACACCTTGCAGAGCAGCCCCATCTCACACAGTCCCACACTGAGGTTGGGGTGGTGGGAACAGGACACCAGGAGCGACGGCGGTGCCACCCACACCGGGAGCAGCACAACCAGAGGGGTGTGGAGGAGGTCTGGGCCAAGCGAGGCCCAGCTGAGATGCATCCAGACACCCCGAGGAAGGCTCAGATACATTGGAACGGACTCAGTCGTCACCATTTGCACTTACACCATGTTCTGGGTGCGACAGGTGTCCGGCAACGGGACAGAGTGGGTCGCAGGTGTTAGGTACGATGGTAGTTACACAGCATACGGGGCAGCGGTGAAGGGCCGTGCCACCATCACGAGGGACAACGGGCAGAGCACGGTGCGGCTGCAGCTCAACAACCTCCGGGACGACGACTCCGCCACCTACTACTGCGCAAAATGTGCTGCTAGTGGTAGTTGGGGTGATCGTGCTTATCGTATCGATGTCACTCTTGGATTTTGTGGGGTCTCCCGTGGACCAGATCGAGAGATCGGAGCCCACGGGACCGAGCTGAGCTGAGAATGGGAAGAACTCAGTGCAGATCTGCGGCACTGAGTGTGCACAGAGGGAACTGAGCACGGGATTATGCCTAGGAGAGATGGTGATGGTGATGGAGGTGGATATGGAGGTGGACATGGTCATGGTCATGGTTATGGCCATGGTTATGGGGTAGAGTGTGCAGAACTCAGCCCAAATCTGCAGCCCTGAGCTCACACTGACGGAACTGAGAGCAGAATTTTGTGTAGGAGAGATGGTGATGAAGATGATGATGGTGATCCAGATGGATAGGGAAATGAAGATGGTCATGGTCATGGTTATGGCCATGGTTATGGGTTAGGCAATAAAAACGCATGCAGCTACACATATAGAGATGGATTTGGGTGCGGTTACGCTCAGGATGACACTGCTGCTGCTGGTGCCAGTGCCCGTGTCCGTGCCCATCACATCCCCACCTCCCGTGGCTCCACAGAGCGGCACCGTGGAGCTGAGCTCCAGCGCCCCACACGGAGCCCACCCCCTTTCTCAGCACAACGTGGGGGACGAGAGGACAGAGGGACGAGAGGACAGAGGGACGAGAGGACAGAGGGACTCCTCAGCCCCAAACTGGGATTCCACGCACAGTCCCGATTCTTTGCCCCCAGCACGGAGCTTTGCATCCCGGAGCGAAGATTCCCGCATCTGGATGAGCGCGTCCATGTAACCAGCACCACAGTAACCAGCACAACCATAACCACAACCACCACCATAACCACTTTTCGCGCAGTAGTAGGTGGCGGAGTCGTCGTCCCGGAGGTTGTTGAGCTGCAGCCGCACCGTGCTCTGCCCGTTGTCCCTCGTGATGGTGGCACGGCCCTGCACCGCCACCCCGTACCTTGTGGTACTACCAGCACCGTTAATACCCGCGACGAACTCGAGCCCCGAGCCGGGTGCACCCATCCCATGGGGTAACTGCTGTGGGTGCATCCCGAGCCCTTGCACACGAGTGTGAGCCCTCCTCCGGGCACCTGGAGGGGTCTCTGTGTGAACTGGGAAGGAATACAACCCGAAGGACGGACGCGCTCTGATCCTCGGGGCAGGAGTGATCCCCGGTCCCATATGGGGTCCTGTGATGGGGTCTGCGTGTCCCAGAAGTGGCACAGCCCCCGTCTGTGTTCCCTGTGGGGATGGTGACGTCCCCCGCTGTCCCCAGAGCGCAGCACCCGTTGGGAAAGCCAGATTTTGCCCCCAGCACTGAGCTCTGCGTTCCCAGAGGGAATCTCCCAAAATACGGATGAGCGCGTGTCCTCTGTGAGACCAGCACGGAAATCACAGCGTGGAGAACTCATGAGACCCCATAAAGACCCCATAAAGACCCTACTGAGTCCTCCTAGAGACCACGCTGAGAACCATACAGATCCCATAAGGGGTCTGCACGTCTCGGGAGAGGCACAGCCCCACCTGCGCTCCCTGTAGGGGATGGTGAAGTCCCCCGCTGTCCCCACACTGCTGGGAAAGCCACCAAAAATAGGCCGAGAAAGCCAAAACGAGGTCGAAACAGCAAAAGCAGAACAGCGCCCACAGCTCCTCCACCTGCTGGCACGCTGCGGGTTTCAGACGGGACCGAAATAACTCATTTCCTGCCCCCCAAAAATAGTGTGGGGACAGCTGGATGTCTGATGCGTGTAATTATGGCACGAAATGGGTGCAGAGGAGCCCGGCACGGGGTTGGGGTCCATGGTGGTTATCAGCAGCAGTGGTAGTAGCACAAAATATGGGGCAGCAGTGGAGGGCCGTGCCTCCATCACGGTTGACAACAGGCAGAGCACGGTGCGGCTGCAGCTCAACAACCTCCGGGACGACGACTCTGCCACCTACTACTGCACAAAACGTGATTGTAGTGGTTGTTGTGGTGGTGGTTGGGGTTGTGCTGGTGGTGATACGTCTCGTGGCCACACGAGGGACAGCTGTCACGGTCACTTCAGTGCTTCTGTGTCCATATCTGTGGCCCTGAAGATAACCATGACCGTAAACATAAACAAAATCATGAGCGTGACCATGAACGTAACCATGACCGTGACCGTGACCATAACCATGACCATAAATATGACCATGACCATAAATGTGACCATAACCATGACCAGAAATAGAACTATGACCATGACCATGACCATACTCATGACCGTAAACATAACCATGACCATGACCATGACCAAAAATATAACTATAACCGTGACTATGAACATTCTCACGACCATAATTAGAGCCATGACCATTTCCATGACCATAAACATAAACAAAATCATGAGCATGACCATGACCATAAACATAACCATGACCATGACCATAAACATAACCATGACCGTGACCATAAACATCACTATGACCATGAACATGACCATAACCATGACCCTAAACATAACCACGACCATAAATATAACCATAACCATGACCATAAATATAACTATGACCATCACCATGACCATAACCATGACCATGACCATAACCATGACTGTAAACATAAACAAAATCATGAGCACGACCATAAATATAACCATACCCATGACCACGACCATACCCATGACCATAACCACGACCACGTGTCCGCATCACCGTATCCGCGTGAATCACCATCACCATCTCTCCTTTGGAAAATCCTGTTCTCAGTTCCCTCCGTGTGCACTCAGTGATGGTAATGGTGATGGAGATGGTGACACAGATGGTCACGGTCGAGGTTATGGCCATGGTTATGGGGGTAGAGTGTGCAGAACTCAGCCCAAATCTGCAACCCTGAGCTCACACCGACGGAACTGAGTCCAGAGTTTTCCATAGCTGAGATGATGATGGTGATAATGATGAGATAGACGCACCGCTGCCGACCCTCACCCCACGCACAACCCCAATTCCTTCCCCCACCAGAGATCTCTGCGTCCCACACGGATCCTTCCCACGTCACAACGACCGCGTGTCCTCGTGCGGTCCATGAGACCAGCACGGAAATCACAGCCTCCCACCCCAAGCAGCACCACTACCAGCTTCTTTCGCGCAGTAGTAGGTGGCGGAGTCGTCGTCCCGGAGGTTGTTGAGCTGCAACCGCACCGTGCTCTGCCTGTTGTCCCTCGTGATGGTGGCACGGCCCTGCACCGCCGCCGCGTACCATGTGCTACTACCAGTGTTAATACACCCAACGTACTCCAGCCCCTTGCCGGGCGCCTGGCGCACCCACTGCATGCAGTGACTGCTGAAGGTGAAGCCGGAGCCCTTGCACACGAGCGTGAGCCCTCATCTGGGCACATGGAGGCCGCCCCCGAGCTCAATGCAAGGACCTCTGGGATCTCTATGGGGTCCCTATGGTCTACTGGACCTCTATGGGGTCTCTCTGGGGTCTCTATGGTCTACTGGACCTCTATGGGATCTCTATGGGGTCTCTATGGTCTACAGAACCTCTATGGGGTCTCTATGGGGTCTCTGTGGTCTACTGGACCTCTTTGGGATCCCTATGGGGTCTCTATGGGATCTCTATAACGGTCTACTGGGTCTGTATGGGATCTCACTGGGTCTGTATGGGGTCTCTGTGGTCTACTGGACCTCTATGGGATCCCTATGGGGTCTCTATGGGGTCTCTATGGTCTACTGGACCTCTATGGGATCTCTATGGGGTCTCTATGGGATATCCCTAGGTTCTCTGTTGTCTACTGGTCCTCTATGGGGTCACTAGGGAGTCTCTATGATCTACTGGACCTCTGGGATCTTTATGGGGTCTCTATGGTCTACTGGACCTCTATGGGATCTCTATGGGGTCTCTATGGGGTCTCTATGGTCTACTGGACCTCTGTGGGATATCTCTAGGTTCTCTGTGGTCTACTGGTCCTCTATGGGGTCACTATGGGGTCTCTATGGTCTAATGGACCTCTATAGGATCTCTATGGGGTCTCTATGGTCAACTGGACCTCTATGGGATCCCTATGGGGTCTCTATGGGGTCTCTATGGTCTACTGGACCTCTTTGGGATCCCTATGGAGTCTCTATGGGGTCTCTATGGTCTACTGGACCTCTATGGGATCTCTATGGGGTCTCTATGGTCTACTGGACCTCTATGGGATATCTCTAGGTTCTCTATGGTCTACTGGTCCTCTATGGGGTCTCTATGGGGTCTCTATGGTCTACTGGACCTCTATGGGACATCTCTAGGTTCTCTGTGGTCTACTGGTCCTCTATGGGGTCACTATGGGGTCTCTATGGTCTAATGGACCTCTATGGGGTCACTATGGGGTCTCTATGGTCTACTGGACCTCTATGGGATCTCAGTGGGGTCTCTATGGTCTACTGGACCTCTGTGGGATCTCTATGGGGTGCTACTACCATCATCTTCGATACCCGCGACCCACTCCAGCCCCTTGAAGGGGGGTGGGGGCACACAATCCATGCCGTAACTGCTGAAGGTGAAGCCGGAGCCCTTGCACACGAGCGTGAGCCCTCCTCCGGGCGCATGGAGGCCGCCCTGGATTCGTCCAAGGTCATAGCTGCGTGCATTTCCATTGCCTAATCCATAACCGTGACCATAACCATGACCAGGACCGTCTGTATCAACATATCCATCTCCATCTCCACCATCATCATCATCTTCATCACTCCTATGCAAAATTCTGTGCTCAGTTCCGTCAGTGTGAGCTCAGGGCTGCAGATTTGGGCTGAGTTCTGTACACTCTACCCCATAACCATGGCCATAACCATGACGATGACCATATCCAACACCGTATCCACCTCCATCACCATCACCATCTCCATATCCATCTCCATCTCCATCATCGTCACCATCTTCATCACTCCTATGCAAAATCCCGTGCTCAGTTCCCTCTGTGCACACTCAGTGCCACAGATCTGCACTGAGTTCTTCCCATTCTCAGCTCAGCTCGGTCCCGTGGGCTCCGATCTCTCAAAGTGGGCACTGAGAAACACCCCAAAATCCGGGAGAGACGTCGATACCATTAGCACCATCATCATCACAGCTGCCACAAGCACCTCTCGCGCAGTAGTAGGTGGCGGAGTCGTCGTCCCGGAGGTTGTTGAGCTGCAGCCGCACCGTGCTCTGCCCATCATCCCTCGTGATGGTGGCACGGCCCTCCACCGCCGGCGCGTACCTTGTGGTACTACCATCGTAGCTAATACCCGCGACATACTCCAGCCCCTTGCCGGGCGCCTGGCGCACCCAGAACATGGCGTAACTGCTGAAGGTGAAGCCGGAGCCCTTGCACACGAGCGTGAGCCTTCCTCCGGGCACATGGAGGCCAACCCCGAGCTCAATGGGAGGATTTCTGGGATCTTCATGGGGTCTCTATGGTCTACTGGACCTCTATGGCTTCTCTCTGGGGTCTCTCTGGGGTCTCTGCGGTCTACTGGGTCTCTATGGGATCTCTATGGGGTCTCTATGGGGTCTCTACTATCTACTGGACCTCTATGGGATCTCTATGGGAGATCTGGGGGGACTCTATGGTCTACTGGACCTCTACGGGATATCTCTAGGTTCTCTGTGAACTACTGGACCTCTATGGGGTTTCTATGGGGTCTCTACGGTCTACTGAACCTCTATGGTGTCTCTATGGGGTCTCTATGGTCTACTGAACCTCTATGGGATCTCTATGGGGTCTCTGTGGTCAACTGGACCTCTATGGGATCTCTATGGGGTCTCTATGGTCTACTGGGTCTGCATGGGATCTCTATGAGGTCTCTATGGGGTCTCTATGGGGTCTCAATGGGGTCTCTGTGGTCTACTGGACCTCTATGGGATCTCTATGGGATCTCAACGGGGTCTCTGTTGTCTACTGGGTCTCTATGGGATCTCTATGGGATCTCTATGAGGTCTCTATGGGGTCTCTATGGTCTTCTGGACCTCTATGAGGTCTCTATGGGGTCTCTATGGGGTCTCTATGGTCCACTGGACCTCTATGGGATCTCTATGGGGTCTCTGTGGTCTACTGGATCTCTACGGAGTCTCTATGGGGTCTCTACAGTCTACTGGACCTCTATGGGATCTCTATGGGGTCTCAACGGGGTCTCTGTTGTCTACTGGGTCTTTATGGGATCTCTATGGGATCTCTATGAGGTCTCTATGGGGTCTCTATGGGGTCTCTGTGGTCTACTGGACCTCTATGGGATCTCTACGGAGTCTCTATGGTCTACTGGACCTCTATGGGATATCTCTAGGTTCTCTGTGAACTACTGGACCTCTATGGGGTTTCTATGGGGTCTCTACGGTCTTCTGGACATCTATGAGGTCTCTATGGGGTCTCTATGGGGTCTCTATGGGGTCTCTGTGGTCTACTGGACCTCTATGGGATCTCAATGGGATCTCTGTGGTCTACTGGGTCTCTATGGGATCTCTATGGGGTCTCTATGGGGTCTCTATGGTCTACTGGACCTCTATGGGATTGCTATGGGATCTCTATGGGGTCTCTGTGGTCTACTGGACATCTATAGGATCTCTACGGGGTCTCTGTGGTGGCGGAGTCGTCATCCCGGAGGTTGTTGAGCTGCAGCCGCACCGTGCTCTGCCCATTGTCCCTCGTGATGGTGGCACGGCCCTTCACCGCCGGCGCGTAGTATGTGCTACCACCACCACTGCTAATACCCGCGACCCACTCCTTCCCATTTCGGTGCTCCTGTCGCACCCACATCATGGCGTAATCGCTGAAGGTGAAGCCGGAGCCCTTGCACACGAGCGTGAGCCCTCCTCCGGGCGCATGGAGGCCGCCCCGGGATCGGCCAAGGTCACGGCCGCCGTCAGCCCTGCGGGGGAGGATGGAGAGCGGTGATGGATCCTCGTGCAGATGGGCGGCACTGAGAGCACGCTGAGACCCCATAGAGACCCCATAGAGACCTACAGAGGTGTCACTGTGACCCCATAGAGGCTGCACGGAGGTCCAATGGACATCCCCTATAGATCCCATAGAGACGTCGTTGAGATTTTATGGAGACCCCATAGAGATCCCATAGAGACACCATTTAGATCTCGCTGAGACCCCATTGAGACCCCATAGAGACCTCATAGAGACCCATAGGGACCTCATAGAGACCCATAGAGGTGTCACTGTGACCCCATAGGGGCTGCATGGAGATATCCCCTGGAGATCCCATAGAGAACTCGTTGGGATTTCATTAAGACCCCATAGAGATCCCATGGAGATTTGAGAAAGGTCTCATGTAGACGCCATAGAGATCCCATAGAGGTTCAGTAGACCACAGAGACCCCATAGAGACCCCATAGACGTCCAGAAGACCATAGAGACCCCATGGAGACCCCATAGAGGTCCAGAAGACCATAGAGACCCCATAGAGATCCCATAGAGGTCCAGAAGACCATAGAGACACCATAGAGATCCCATAGAGGTTCAGAAGTCCATAGAGACCCCAAAGAGATCCTATAGAGATCCAGTAGATCATAGAGACACCATAGAGACCCGATAGAGGTTCAGAAGACCATAGAGACCCCATAGAGATCCCATAGAGGTCCAGAAGACCATAGAGACACCATAGAGATCCCATAGAGACCCTATAGATCATAGAGACACCATAGAGACCCCATAGAGGTTCAGAAGACCATAGAGACCCCATAGAGACCCCCATAGAGGTTCAGATGACCATAGAGACCCCATAGAGATCCCATAGAGGTCCAGAAGACCATAGAGACACCATAGAGATCCCATAGAGGTTCAGAAGACCATAGAGACCCCAAAGAGATCCTATAGAGATCCAGTAGATCATAGAGACACCATAGAGACCCGATAGAGGTTCAGAAGACCATAGAGACCCCATAGAGACCCCCATAGAGGTTCAGATGACCATAGAGACCCCATAGAGATCCCATAGAGGTCCAGAAGACCATAGAGACACCATAGAGATCCCATAGAGGTTCAGAAGACCATAGAGACCCCAAAGAGATCCTATAGAGATCCAGTAGATCATAGAGACACCATAGAGACCCGATAGAGGTTCAGAAGACCATAGAGATCCCATAGAGACCCCCATAGAGGTTCAGATGACCATAGAGACCCCATAGAGATCCCATAGAGGTCCAGAAGACCATAGAGACACCATAGAGATCCCATAGAGACCCTATAGATCATAGAGACACCATAGAGACCCCATAGAGGTTCAGAAGACCATAGAGACCCCATAGAGACCCCCATAGAGGTTCAGAAGACCATAGAGACCCCATAGAGACCCCACAGGGGTCCAGAAGACCATTGAGACACCATAGAGACCCCACAGAGGTCCAGTAGACCATAGAGACCCCATAGAGATCCCATAGAGGTCCAGAAGACCATTGAGACCCCATATAGAACCCAGAGGTCCTCCCATTGAGCTCGGGGTCGGCCTCCATGCGCCCGGAGGAGGGCTCACGCTCGTGTGCAAGGGCTCCGGCTTCACCTTCAGCAGTTTCACCATGCACTGGGTGCGCCAGGCGCCCGGCAAGGGGCTGGAGTACGTCGCGGGTATTAGCTACAGTGGTGGTTACACAGAATACGGGGCCGCGGTGAAGGGCCGTGCCACCATCACGAGGAACAACTGGTGGAGCACGGTGCGGCTGCGGCTGAACAACCTCCGGGACGACGACTCCGCCACCTACTACTGCGCGAGAGGTTATGGTGGTGGTTGTTGGGGTGCTGGTTGGGGTGGGGGGCTGTGATTTCCGTGCTGGTTTCATGGACCGCACGAGGACACGCGGTCGTTGTGACGTGGGAAGGATCCGTGTGGGACGCGGAGATCTGTGGTGGGGGAAGGAATTGGGGCTGTGCGTGGGGTGAGGGTCGGCAGCGGTGCGTCATCATGTGGTCATGGTGATGGTCGTGGTTAGAAATATGGTTAGGGATATGGTTATGGTCATGTTCATGGTCATTTTGATGGTTATGGTCATGGTTACGGTCATGGTGATGGTTGTGGTCATGGTGATGGTTGTGGTGATGGTCATGGTGATGGTCATGGTGATGGTCATGGTGATGGTCATTTTGATGGTTATGGTCATGGTTATGGTCACGGTTATTGTTATGGTCAAGGTTATGGTCACGGTTATGGTCATGGTCATGGTTATGGTTATAAATATGGTTACACATGCATTTATGGGTATGGTCATGGTCATGGTGATGGTGATGGTCGTGGTTACGGTCATGGTGATGGTCATTTTAATGGTTATGGTTATAAATTTGGTTACAGATGCAGTTATGGATAAGGATATGGTGATGGTCATGGTTATGGTGATGGTTATGGTCATGGTGATGGTCATAGTCATGGTTATCATGATGATTATGGTCGTGGTGATGGTTATAGTCATGGTTATGGTCATGGTGATGGATATGGTCATGGTTATGGTAATGGTTATGGTCATGGTGATGGTCATAGTCATGGTTACGGTGATGGTTACGGTCATGGTGATGGTCATAGTCATGGTTATGGTGGTGGTTATGGTCATGGTGATGGTCATAGTCATGGTTATGGTGATGGTGATGGTCATGGTCATAGTTATGGTCATGGTGATGGTCATGGTGATGGTTATAGTCATGGTTATGGTCATGGTGATGGACATGGTCATGGTTATGGTAATGGTTATGGTCATGGTGATGGTCATGGTGATGGTTATAGTCATGGTTATGGTGATGGTGATGGTCATGGTCATCGTTATGGTCATGGTGATGGTCATAGTCGTGGTTACGGTGATGGTTATGGTCATGGTGATGGTCATAGTCATGGTTACGGTGATGGTTATGGTCATGGTGATGGTTATAGTCATGGTTATGGTCATGGTGATGGATATGGTCATCATTATGGTCATGGTTATGGTCATGATCATGATGATGGTGATGGTTACAGTTATGGTCATGGTTATGGTCACGGTTATGATCACGGTCATGGTTCTGGTCATGGCCATGTAGATGCCCTCCTCATGGGGTCATCGTTCCGCACCAGATCTCAGTCTTGAACCCCGCGCTCGATCTCACCAGCATCAGCACCATCACCTCCAGCACCATCACCTCTCGTGGTGAGGTGGCGGAGTCGTCGTCCCGGAGGTTGTTGAGCTGCAGCCGCACCGTGCTCTGCCCGTTGTCCCTCGTGATGGTGGCACGGCCCTTCACCGCCGGCGCGTAGTATGTGCTACTACCAGTACCAATACCCGCGACCCACTCCTTCCCATTTCGGGGCTCGTGTCGTACCCACTGCATGCCGTAACTGCTGAAGGTGAAGCCCGAGCCCTTGCACACGAGCGTGAGCGCTCCTCTGGGCTCATGGAGGCCGCCCCCGGGCTCTATGGGAGGACCTCGGGGATCTTTATGGGGTCTCTATGGTCTACTGAACCTCTATGGGACCTCTATGGGGTCTCTATGGGGGCTCTATGGTCTTCTGGACCTCTATGGGATCCCTATGGGGTCTCTATGGGGTCTCTATGGTCTTCTGGACCTCTATGTGATCCCTATGGGACCGCTATGGGGTCTCTATGGTCTACTGGACCTCTATGGGATCTCTATGGGGTCTCTATGGGGTCTCTACGGTCTACTGGACCTCTATGGGATCTCTATGGGGTCTCTATGGGGTCTCTATGGTCTACTGGACCTCTATGGGATCTCTATGGGGTCTCTATGGGGTCTCTATGGTCTACTGGACCTCTATGGGATTGCTATGGGGTCTCTATGGGGGCTCTATGGTCTACTGGACCTCTATGGGATCTCTATGGGGTCTCTATGGGGTCTCTACGGTCTACTGAACCTCTACGGGGTCTCTATGGGGGCTCTATGGTCTTCTGGACCTCTATGGGATCCCTATGGGGTCTCTATGGGGTCTCTATGGTCTACTGGACCTCTATGGGATCGCTATGGGGTCTCTATGGGGTCTCTACGGTCTACTGGACCTCTATGGGATCTCTATGGGGTCTCTATGGTCTACTGGGTCTGTATGAGATCTCATTGGGTCTCTATGGGGTCTCTACGGTCTACTGGACCTCTAAGGGGTCTCTATGGCGTCTCTATGGTCTACTGGGTCTGTATGGGATCTCTATGGGGTCTCTATGGGGTCTCTGTGGACTACTGGACCTCTATGGGATCTCTATGGGGTCTCTACGGTCTACTGGACCTCTATGGGATCGCTATGGGGTCTCTATGGTCTACTGGACCTCTATGGGATCTCTATGGGGTCTCTATGGTCTACTGGGTCTGTATGAGATCTCATTGGGTCTCTATGGGGTCTCTACGGTCTACTGGACCTCTATGGGATCTCTATGGGGTCTCTATGGGGTCTCTATGGTCTCTATGGTTTACTGGGTCTGTATGGGATCTCTATGGGATCTCTATGGGGTCTCTACGGTCTACTGGACCTCTATGGGATCGCTATGGGGTCTCTATGGGATCTCTGTGGTCTACTGGACCTCTATGGGATCTCTATTGGGGCTCTATGGTCTACTGGACCTCTATGGGATCTTTATGGGATCTCTATGGGGTGCTACTACCATCATCTTCAATACCCACGACCCACTCCAGCCCCTTGAAGGGGGGTGGGGGCACCCACAGCATGGCGTGACTGCTGAAGGTGAAGCCGGAGCCCTTGCACACGAGCGTGAGCGCTCCTCCGGGCACACGGAGGCCGCCCCGGATTCGGCCGATGTCACGGGCGCCGCATTGCCCGCCATTTTCCTCCCTATTTCCTCCACATTCCCCCCATTCCCCCCCATCTCCCCCCCATATCCCCCCCCATTTAACCCCCATATCCCCCCATATCCCCCCATATTTCCACCACTTCCCCTCCATTTCCCCCCCCATTCCCCCCTATATTCCCCCCATATCCCCCCCATCTCCCCCATCTCCCCCCCAACCCCCCCATATCCCCCCATCTCCCCCCCATTTCCCCCCATACCCCCCCATATCCCCCCCATATCCCTCCCCATATGCCCCCATTTCCCCCCAAATCTCCCCCCATACCCCCCCCATATCCCCCCCATCTCCCCGCATATCCCCCCCCACCTCCCCCCATATCCCCCCATACCCCCCCATAACCCCCATATCCCACCCCATATCCCCCCCATACCCCCCATTTCCCCCCCATATTCCCCCATATCCCCCCCATATTTCCCCACTTTCCCCTCCATCTCCCCCCATTCCCCCCCATATCCCCCATACCGCCCCATATCCCCCCCATATCCCCCCATATCCCCCCCATATCCCCCCATATTACCCCCATCTCCCCCTATCTCCCCCATCTCCCCCCATATCCCCCCATTCCCCCCCCCATACCCCCCCCATATCCCCCTATATCCCCCCATACCCCCCCCGTATCCCCCCATTTCCCCCCCATGTCCCCCCCATATCCCCCCCATATGCCCCATCTCCCCCCCATTCCCCCCATCTCCCCCCATCTCCCCCCATCTCCCTCCATACCCCCCCATATCCCCCCATATCCCCCCATACCCCCCCCGTATCCCCCCATATCCCCCCCCATCTCCCCCCCATATACCCCCATATCTCCCCCATCTCCCCCCATATCCCCCCCATTTCCCCCCATCTCCCCCCCCATATCCCCCCCATCTCCCCCTATCTCCCCCCATATCCCCCCATCTCCCCCCATACCACCCATATCCCCCCATTTCCCCCCCCATGAACCCCCCTATATCCCCACCATACTCCCCATATCCCCCCCATATCCCCCCACCATATCCCCCCATATCCCCCCATACCCCCCCGTATCCCCCCATTTCCCCCCCATGTCCTCCCCCAATATCCCCCCATATGCCCCCATCTCCCCCCATTCCCCCCCATACCCCCCCATCTCCCCCATCTCCCTCCATACCCCCCCATATCCCCCCATATCCCCCATTTCCCCCCATATCCCCCCATACACCCCCCCATATCCCCCATATCCCCCCCATGTCCCTCCCGTATCCCCCCCATATGCCCCCATCTCCCCCCATTCCCCCCATACCCCCCCATTTCCCCCCCAATCTCCCCCCCATATCCCCCCATATCCCCCCCATCTCCCCCCATCTCCCCCCATTTCCCCCCATATCCCCCATTTCCCCCCCCCCCACCCCCCCCCCAATTTCCCCCCCTCCCCCCACATTTTGGGGGTCCCCCCCCCTCCCCCCCCGCAGCTGTGGGGCGCGGTTGTTCCCCCATGTGAGAAACGAAACGTTTCCTATGGGGGATTTCCTCGGGTCCTCCCCCCCCCCCCCCGGGGGGGGGGGGGGGGTGATTAAGGAGGTAATTAGCGCTAATTAATGAGCGATATGGGGGGGAGGGGTAATTAAGGAGGCAGGTACCTCGAATTAATGAGCGACTTGGGGGGAGGGGGTGATTAAGTGGGTTATTAGGGTTAATTAATGAGCGACGTGGGGGGAGGGGGGTGATTGAGTGGGTTATTAGGGTTAATTAATGAGCGACATGGGGGGAGGGGGTAATTAAGGAGGTTATTAGGGTTAATTAATGAGCGACATGGGGGGAGGGGGTGATTAAGGAGGTAATTAGGCTTAATGAGCGAAATGGATAATTAAGTGGGTAATTATTAGGGTTAATTAATGAGCTACATGGGGGGAGGGGACTAATTAAGTGGGTTGTGAGGGGTTAATTAATGAGTGACATGGGGGGAGGGGGTGATTAAGTTGGTTATTAGGGCTAATTAATGAGCGAAATGGAATAATTAAGTGGGTTATTAGGGTTAATTAATGAGAGAAAAATGGGATAATTAAGTGGGCTATTAGGGTTAATTAATGAGTGAAATTGGGGAGGGGGTGATCAAATGGGTTATTAAGGTTAATTAATTAGCGACATGGGGGAGGGGGTGATCAAATGGGTTATTAGGGTTAATTAATGAGCGACATGGGGGGAGAGAGGGTTATTAAGAAGGCAATTAGCGCTAATTAATGAGTCACATGGGGGGGGAGGTGGTGATTAAGTGGGTTATTAGGGTTAATTACTGAGAGAAACTGGATAATTAAGTGGGTTATTAGGTTAATTAACGAGCAACATGGTTAATTGTCCCTAATAATTAATCGCATCAAAGAGATTGATATTAATTCCATGCCCCCAATTAGTGCCTAATTAGGAGTGAGTTGGTGAGTTTCGTGTCCAAGTTGAAACTAGATGATTAATTAGTGCTAATTAATGGATAATGGGATTGGAAGGCATGCTTAATTGAGGCCTGAGAGGAACCTGGGTGGAAGGGATTAGTGTTAATTAATTAAAATCATTCATTAGGTGTGCTAATTAAGGCCTGAGGTGGGGCTGAGTGGAACGGGTTGGTGTTAATTAATTGAAATCATTAATTAGGTGTGCTAATTGAGGCTTGACGTGGGGCTGAGTGGAACGGGTGGTGTTAATTAATTAAAATCATGAATTAGGTGTGCTAATTAAGGCCTGACGTGGGGCTGAGTGGAACAGGTTGGTGTTAATTAATTAAAATCATTAATTAGGTGTGCTAATTAAGGCCAGACAGGCCCCTGGGTTGGCGCCAATGCTGAGTCCGAAGAATTGAGCGCCGCTAATGAGCGGATAACGCTAATTAGAAAGAACCAACCCGCTCAAATTAACTCACCGACCCTCCGGGCCTCCCCAATTAATCGCTTAATTACCGCCTAATTATTAATTAACCGCAACCCAAGGGAGTTTTATGAAGGGGGGGGGGGGGGAGGGGCGCGCTCCGTCACTCAACACCGAACTCAAACTCATTAACCGACGCCGCGGGGGGGCGTTGACGAAGCGGCCTCGTTAACGCCGCGTCGCTAACCGAAGGCGGACCCGTCTTTATGCAAATTAACCCCCGGCCATAAAAGCTGAGGGGCTGCGAAGCCCGGGGCAGCACTCGGCTCCGCAACCATGAGCCCGCGGCCTTCCTCCCTCCTCCTCCTCCTCCTCCTCCTGGCTGCCATGCCAGGTGAGGCCGCTAGGGGGGCGCTGTGGGGGTCCCTATGGGGCTCTATGGGGTCCCTATGGGGCGCTATGGGGTCCCCTATGGGGGTCAATGGGGAGACCGTGGGGCTCCATAGGGATGAATGGGGGTCAGTGGGGTTTCAATGGGGGTCAATAGGGGTCAATGGGATTTCAATGGGGATTAATGGGGATTAATGGGGGGTCAATGGGGATTAATGGGGTCTCAATGGGGGTCAATGGGGTTTCAATAGGGATCAATGGGGTTTCAATAGGGATCAATGGGGTTTCAATGGGGGTCAATGGGGTCCCAATGGGGACCAATGGGATTTCAATAGGGACCAATGGGGTCTCAATAGGGACCAATGGGGTCTCAATAGGGGTCAATGGGGTTTCAATGGGGGTCAATGGGGTCCCTATGGGGATTAATGGGATTTCAATGGGGTCTCACACCGCTCTCCATCCTCTCCCGCAGGGCTGACGGCGGCCGTGACCTTGAGAATCCGGGGGCGGCCTCTACGCGCCCGGAGAGAGGGCTCACGCTCGTGTGCAAGGGCTCCGGCTACACCTTCAGCAGTTACAGCATGGAGTGGGTGCGCCAGGCGCCCGGCAAGGGGCTGGAGTGGGTCGCGGGTATTAGCAACACCGGTAGTTACACAAACTACGCGCCGGCGGTGAAGGGCCGTGCCACCATCACGAGGGACAACGGGCAGAGCACGGTGCGGCTGCAGCTCAACAACCTCCGGGACGACGACTCCGCCACCTACTACTGCGCGAAAGCTGCTGGTCACGGTGACGCCGAGCGCCAACGCCGGCGGTGCAAAAACACCGCGGTTCCGAAGCATGAAGGGAGAGGAGGGAGGAGGGTTGGGGGATTGCGGTGGTGGGTGAGGCTGAGGGAGGTCCCCAGAGGAGAAATTCTGTCAACTGTGACTGAATTTTTGTCAACTGAAGGTCAATTTCATCCCCAGAGGTGAAATTTCATCAACTGTGACTGAATTCTGTCAACTGTGACTGAATTTCTGTCAACTGAAGTTCAATTTCATCCCCAGAGGTGAAATTTCATCAACTGTGAAAGAATTCTGTCAACTGTGGCCAAATGAAGTCAACTGGGACCGAGTTTTGTCAACTGGGACTGAATTTTGTCAACTGGAGCTGAATTTTTGGCAGATGCGGTTGAGTTTGGTCCCCAGAAGGGAAATTCTGTCAACTGTGACCGAATTTTTGTCAACTGTGGTTCAGTGTGGTCCACAGAGGTGAAATTTCCTCAAATGTGACCAAATTTTGTCAACTGGGACCGAATTTTTGTCAACTGTGGCTCAATTTGGTCCCCAGAGGTGAAATTTCGTCAACTGTGACCCGAATTTTTGTCAATTGAAGTTTAATTTGGTTCACAGAGGTGAATTTTCATCAATTGTGACCTAATTTTGTCAACTGTGGTTCAAATTGGGACCCCAGAGGGGAAATTTGTCAACTGGGACTGAATTTTGTCAACTGTGACCGAATTTTTGTCAACTGAGGTTCGATTTAATCCCCAGAAGTGAAATTTCATCAACTGTGACTGAATTCTGTCAACTGTGGCCAAATTCTGTCAACTGTGACCGAATTTTTGTCA
The DNA here is from genome assembly GCA_023055505.1 of Callipepla californica brunnescens. Classification (NCBI taxonomy): domain Eukaryota; kingdom Metazoa; phylum Chordata; class Aves; order Galliformes; family Odontophoridae; genus Callipepla; species Callipepla californica. Next base: position 1,011 of record JALIRH010000274.1, on the reverse strand, counting down.
ACTGAAGTTCAATTTCATCCCCAGAGGTGAAATTTCATCAACTGTGACTGAATTCTGTCAACTGTGCCCAAATTCTGTCAACTGTGACTGAATTTTTGTCAACTGAATGTCAATTTCACCCCCAGAGGTGAAATTTTGTCAACTGTGACCAAATTTTCTGTCATCTGTGACCGAATTTTTGTCAACTGAAGTTCAATTTCATCCCCAGAGGTGAAATTTCATCAACTGTGACTGAATTCTGTCAACTGTGGCCAAATGAAGTCAACTGGGGACCGAGTTTTGTCAACTGGGACTGAATTTTGTCAACTGGAGCTGAATTTTTGGCAGATGCGGTTGAGTTTGGTCCCCAGAGAGGAAATTCTGTCAACTGTGACTGAATTTTTGTCAACTGTGGTTTCAGTTTGGTCCACAGAGGTGAAATTTCCTCAAATGTGACCAAATTTTGTCAACTGGGACCGAATTTTTGTCAACTGTGGCTCAATTTGGTCCCCCAGAGGTGAAATTTCATCAACTGTGACCGAATTTTTGTCAATTGAAGTTTAATTTGGTTCACAGAGGTGAATTTTCATCAATTGTGACCGAATTTTGTCAACTGTGGTTCAAATTGGGACCCCAGAGGGGAAATTTTGTCAACTGTGACTGAATTTTGTCAACTGTGACCGAATTTTTGTCAACTGTGGTTGAGTTTGGTCCACAGAGGTGAGATTTCGTCAACTGTGACCGAATTTTTGTCAACTGAGGTTCGATTTAATCCTCAGAGGTGAAATTTCATCAACTGTGGCTGAATTCTGTCAACTGTGGCCAAATTCTGTCAACTGTGACTGAATTTTTGTCAACTGAATGTCAATTTCACCCCCAGAGGTGAAATTTTGTCAACTGTGACCAAATTTCTGTCATCTGTGACCGAATTTTTGTCAACTGAAGTTCAATTTCATCCCCAGAGGTGAAATTTCTTCAACTGTGACCGAATTCTGTCAACTGTGGCCAAATTCTGTCAACTGTGACTGAATT
>JALIRH010000273.1:0-38000 GCA_023055505.1 Callipepla californica brunnescens | reverse complement strand
ATCTGCGAAGTCACGTCGGACAGCAGCAAAACCGATCCCAAATCCCCACAGCCCCACTTCTCCAACATCTCCCTTTCCCATCCTCCCCTGTCCCGGTGAATCAGCGCTCTTCCACCGAAGCCGGGAAGGAATTTCCCCGTTGGCTCCGTTCCTTTGTACACATCCCCTCGCGCTGCCGCTCCGTCACGCGTGGGACGGGACCCCAAGCGACGCCGTGGGACCCCACCCCACTCCCACTGCCCGTGGGTTCAGAGGAGGAAAGCCCACCGAGGCGTGGTGGGGGGTGCGCTGGGAGGTTGGGGGGGCTTCGTGGTGCTTTAAATCAGAAGGGGGGAAAAGCTGCAGCCACATGGAAAGCAAGCAGCAGCACCCGAAGGCCGCACGCTCCCCAGGAGCTGGGGGGGGGGGGGTAAAGCTGACCCCCATCCCCAAATGAGTCCGAAAAGCGTCTGTTACCAAAAGGAGGAGCTTTCAGCCTGAGCTGCGCCGGGGTTGGGGGGGTTTGGGGGGGGTTGGGGGGGCAGCACCGAGCAGCCCATCCCTCCCCCCCCCCCCAGCACACAGAGCTTCGAGGCAGCACAGAGAGAGGGGGCTGATCTGCAGACGGAGAGGGGGGAGAGAGACAGAGAGCGACACAGAGACCTCAGCACTCGGAAGGAGAACGTGGAGAAGCGCTGCGCACACGGAGGGGGAGAGAGCCAGAGCCCCACGGAAAATGGGGGACGTGTGGTGGTGGGGGGGGGGGGGGAGACCCGTGGGTCTGAGGGATGGGAGCATGGGGTGGGGGTGCGAGCAGCCCCGCACCTCGATGCTGCTGATCTGCTGCAGGATGTGGCACTGCTGCCCATCAGCGCCGGCGCTGCGCAGCCTCTCCAGCATCGCCGAGAGCAGCCCCCTGTGCCACGCTGCAGCAGAAGGCGTCGGGGCCGTGGATGAACTCCCTGTGGGGCAGAGGGGGTCGGGTGGGCACCGAGCAACTCCCGCAGCCCCACGGGGATGAAGGGGACGCGGCACTTCTGCCACCCCAGAGCCGGGAACTCACTGCGGTGAATGGGCACAAAGTGATCCGAGCGGGGGCACACCGAGAGGACATCCCCCCCCCCAGCATCCCACTGCTGCCCAGCCCCCTCCTGTCCCACCTGGAGCCCCCCAGCCCCCACCCACCGCACCCACCTCCAGCCAGGCACTGGGTGCCTCCACCCCCATCCTGGGTTGGGATGGACCTCCCTCCACCACCGGTTCAGCCCCGGCCCCCCCCCCCCCAGGCTGAGCCCCCCACCCCACGCTGCTCACCAGGGCTGGTTCTCCAGCCACTCGCCCAGCACGCAGCGCAGACTGCGGGGGAAACTCCGCGAAGATTCCTCCGAACTCCTCCGGGGCCATCTGGGAGACGATGCTCCAGAGGGACATGGTGGGAAGCGTCACCTGCGGGGAGGGGGACCGTCGTCCGTCCCATGGCATCGGGCTGCGTGGACCCGCTGCCCGGAGGAGGAGAGGGAAGAGCCGTCCCGGGGCGATGCCCGTGGCTGTGCCTCAGTTTCCCTCAGCTCCGAGGGATCCTGGTGCCTCCCACGGAAGGGTGATGGCATGGGGAATGTGCCGGAGGGGGAGGGCGGTTCAGGAGGGGTTCAGAGTCACGGGGGAAGGAAGCGTAGGAGGTTCTGAGGGGTGGATTTGGGAACCAGCTGGTTTTGGGAACCCCAACCCTTGTAGGGCTGAGCTGCTCCCCAAAAAGTCCCCAAGGTGGGCGCACCCCAGCGCCCGCAGACCCCCTCGGAGAACCCTGCGAGGTGTGGGGCCGGCACGTGGAGGTGTGGGGACGAGAGGCATCGCGAGCCCCACGCCCCACCCACGGCCCTCCCCCCATAGCGGAGCTGAGGCTCAGGGAGCAGCCAACGGCACCGGGACGGCATCACAAGCGCACGGCGCGACCCCCAGGACGTGGTGGGGGGGCAGCGGGGGAACCGGGCACCGCGGGAGGAACCCGGGGCTTCCAGCCACGCACACTTCTTCCCGGAGGGGTCTGCACCGGAGGAAAGCGGCGGCTCGGCCCCTCTGCCGCTCACGGACGGGGAAACGCAGCGCTCGGGGCCGGCGCGGCCCGCCGCATCCCCCCCCCGACGGCGCTCGGGAAGCGCGGCCGTGCGCTGCGGTTACGCGGGGGCCCCGCGGAGCTCCGGGACGCGGTCCCCACCTCCCCATAAGAACCCGTCCATGCCGCTCGGCGCAGGGAAGCAGCCGCTGCAGGGACGTCAGCGGGGCATGCCTGGATCCGCTCCGAGCGGCGGAGATGCTGCGCTGCTCCTCCTCCTCCTGCCCCGGGCAGCTCCGGCCCCGCTGGCTCCGTCCCCGCAGCTCCTCCGGCGCAGCCGTGCTGCGCTCCTTCCCCGTCCCATCGCTCCGTGTTTTTCCTCCACCCGCAGCGTGGCCGTCCCGTGGCCGCGGTGGTCCCCGCATTTCCTGCAGCGCAGCGGCTCCGACGGCCACGTGGTGTTCGCTCCAACAGCGGCAGAGGAAGCGGAGCAGGCCGCGGGAGACGGCCCCCGCAAAGCGATCGCAGCCCCGCGTGGGGCGCGGCTCCCACGCGGGACCGCCAAGCCGCGGGGGACGCGTGGGTCGGGATGCGGGGGACCTGGCGGAGCTGAGCGCTGCCGCGCGGGGAAACCCCACGGGCGAGAGGACAGGATCCGTCCTTCGCCGTCGCCGCCCCACGGGCACGGCTGTCCCGAGGGTGCGGGACTGCGGCCCCAGCTGCCGTGGGAGGGGCCCCGCGGGACGCGCGTTGCCGTGGGATGACCGCAGCCGTCTGTGCCCGAGCAGCGATTCCCGCCTCCGTTACAGAGGGGGAAGAGCAGCGGCAGGGGTTTTCCCGGGTCCCGGTGCAACGGACGTCGCCCTCGGTCCCCGCCCCGCGGACCCCCCCCGCCCCCGCGGGGGTCCCGGACGCGTTGGAAGCGCTCGGGGTCGCGCAGCTCTGAGCCCGCACGGGGGCCGTGACGCGGGGCCGCGCTCCGCCCGTCCGGCAGCGCACGGCGGCGGACTTTGGGCCCGAGCACCTGTCAGCACCGGGACCGCCCCGGGGCTGCGGGACCCCCACGGCCCCCGGCAGCTGCGGGGGCCGCGTCCAACGCTCCCCGCTCCGCTCCCGCTGCCTCCGTTCCCCCGCAGCGCTCGGGCTGTGTGCCCACCCCCCCGGAGCAGCCCCTCGCCCACCCGCGGCCCCTCCCGCTCCACCCCCCCCCCCCCCTTCCCCAACGAAGCGGAGCTCCCGAACCGACGCCGCCGCTCCGCACCGACGGGACGGACCGGAACGCGGTCTGCGGCGCCCACTTCCCCCCTTCCCGCACCCACGGACTCGGCCCCCGCCCGCAGCCCCTACCTCCCCCCCACCCCTCTGCGGGGCTCCCTCGGCCGTGGGGTGCGGCACGGACCCCCCCCTTCCCGGCCCCCGTCGCGTCCCGGATGGGGTTGGGGGATTCGGGCCGCGCTCGGCCCGTCCCGCTCGAAACCCGCCCCTCCCTCCCGGTACCGGCGGAGCCCCTCCGGTCGCGGCGGCCCCGCATTCCCCGCGCCCCGCAGCGCCGTTACCTGCGGGGGGGGGCCGCTCGGAAGGGCCGGGCCGGGCCCGGGGCCCTCAGTGCATGGCGGTGCGGGCGCGGCCGGGCTGCGGGGACGGCCCCGCTCCGGCGGAAAGCGCCGAGGCCAGGAAGGGGGAGGAGACGCGCGGGGGGGGTGGGGGGGGGGGGCCCGGCCCTGCGGCTCCCCGGGCCCGAACCGACGGCTGCCGGACCCCGCACCGCACGACGGGTCACCTCGAGGGGCGGTCGGTGTCCCCCCGCGACCCCCGCAGCACCAACGCCGCCTCGCGGGTGGGCTCCACGCGCGACCCCCCCGCGCCCTTCAATCGGCGCTCCAGCGCCCGCTCCGCCCCAACGGGGCCGCAGCCGTCCCCCTCCCACCAAACCCCCCCCCCCCCCAAAATCACCGCGCTGTGTTTGGGGCCGAGAGCTGCGGGGTCGGGATGGGCACGGGGTGGGGGGACGCGGCGGTGCGGGGCCGGTGCGGGGCCACCAGGGGCCGCTGCCGCCCCGTCGGTACCGCCAACACCGGGGGGCACCGCCGGGGACCGCGACGGCCCGAGGAGACCCCCCCCCCCCAACCCCGGCTGCGTTTTGGGAACATCTGCACCGCCCCCCCAACATCTGGAGCGCCGTGGTGGGGGAGGTGTGACGTCACGGGATGGGGAGTGACGTCACGGTTTGGCTCTGAGGTCAGAGCTGTGACGTCATCGCCGCGGCCGTGGGTGTCGGGGGGGTCGAGGGAACGGGGAATGTGATGGAGGGGTCCGGTGGGGAGGGCCGTCCCGTACCCCCCGGGGGTGGGGGGGATGGTCAGGGGGTCGTACCCGTGCCATGCCCATACCTACACCATAACCATACCCACACCGCACCCATTCCTATTCCATAGGTGTACCATGCCCCAACTTACACCGTGCCCTATCTATACTGCGCCCACGTCATGCCCCTACCCATCCCATATCCACCCCATACCTACACCATACCCATCCCATATCCACCCCATACCTACACCATACCCATCCCATACCTGTCCCATACCCATCTCATAGCTATATCATACCCATCCCATATCCATCCCATATCCATCCCATACCTACACCATACCCATCCCCATATCCACCCCATACCTACACCATACCCATCCCATACCTGTCCCATACCCATCTCATAGCTATATCATACCCATCCCATATCCATCCCATATCCATCCCATACCTACACCATACCCATCCCATATCCATCCCATACCTACACCATACCCATCCCATACCCATTCATACCCATCCCATATCTATCCCATATCCATCCCATACCTACACCATACCCATCCCATATCCATCCCATACCCATTCCATATCCATCCCATACTCATTCCATATCCGTCCCATACCTACACCATACCCATCCCATACCCATCCCATATCCATACAAATATCCATCCCTTATCTGTCCCATACCTATCCCATATCCATTCCACACCTATACCATATCCACCCCACACTTACACCATTCCTATACGATCCCCATCCCACACCCCACCCCACGCTGCCCCATACCCACACATACCCATCCCTTACCCATCCCATACCCATCCCATATCCATTCCACACTTATCCCATATCCATCCCATACCCTTCCCATACCCACCCCATACTTATATCATTCCTATACCATCCCCATCCCACACCCTACCCTACACCACACCACCTCATACCCACACATACCCCATCCCTTATCCATCCCATACCTATACCATACCCATCCCATATCCATACCCATACCCATCCCTTACCCGTCCCATATCCATCCCTTACCCACACCTATCTCATACCCATCCCATACTCATCCCATACCTATACCATACCCATCCCATAGCTATACCATACCCATCCCATACCCGTCCCATACCCATCCCATACCCGTCCCATATCCATCCCATACCCATCCAATATCCATACACATACCCATCCCTTACCTGTCCCATACCTATCCCATACCCACACTGATCTCATACCCATCCCATACCCATCCCATGCCCATCCCATGCCCATCCCATATCCGTACCTATACCCATCCCTTACCCGTCCCGTACCCATCCCATATCCATTCCACACCTATCCCATATCCATCCCACACCCACCCCACACTCACACCATTCCTACACCATCCCCATCCCACAACTCACCCCACACTACCCCATACCCACACATACCTATCCCATACCCATCCCATATCCATCCCAAACCTATACCATACTCATCCCATACCCCTCCCATACCCATCCCATAACTATCCCATACCCACACCTATCTCATACCCATCCCATTCCCATCCCATACTTATATCATTCCTATACCATCCCCATCCCACACCCTACCCTACACCATGCCACCTCATACCCACACATACCCCATCCCTTACCCATCCCATACCTATACCATACCCATACCCACCCCATACTTATATCATTCCTATACCACCCCCATCCCACAGCCCACCCCATGCCACCCCATACCCACACATACCCATCCCTTACCCATCCCATATCCATCCCATACCCACACCTATCTCATACCCATCCCATACCCATCCCATATCCATCCCATACCTATACCATACTCATCCCATACCCATCCCATATCCATCCCATAGTTATACAATACCCATCCCACACCCATCCCATATCCATCCAATACCCATCCCATATCCATACCCATACCCATCCCTTACCTGTCCCATACCCATCCCATAGCTATACAATACCCATCCCATACCCATCCTATACCTATACCATACCCATCCCACCTCCATCCCATACCTATCCCATACTCATCCCTATACCATACCCATCCCATATCCATCCCATACCCATCCCATACCCATCTCATACCCACCCCATATTTATATCATTCTTATATCATCCCCATCCCACACCCTACCCTACACCATGCCACCTCATACCCACACATACCCCATCCCTTACCCATCCCATACCTATACCATACCCATACCCATCCCCATACTCATCCCATACCCACCCCATACTTACACCATTCCTATACCATCCCACAGCCCACCCCATGCCGCCCCATACCCACACATACTCATCCCTTACCCATCCCATACCTATACCATATCCAAAACCTATACCATACCCATCCCACACCTATACCATACTCATCCCATACCCATCCCATATCCATCCCATACCTATACCATACCCATACCCACCCCATACTTACACCATTTCTATACCATCTCCATCCCACACCCCACCCCATGCCACCCCATACCGGCACATACCCATCCCTTACCCATCCCATATCCATCCCATACCCACACCTATCTCATACCCATCCCATACCCATCCCATACCCATCCCATACCCATCCCATACCTATACCATACCCATATCCATCCCATACCCATCCTATACCCATCCCATATCCATAGCCATACCCATCCCTTACCTGTCCCATACCTATCCCATACCCACACTGATCTCATACCCATCCCATTCCCATCCCATATCCATAGCCATACCCATCCCTTACCCATCCCGTACCCATCCCATATCCATTCCACACCTATCCCATATCCATCCCATACCTATACCTGTGCCCTTCCAATATCCATATCCATCCCATACCCATCCCATACCCATCCCTTACCTGTCCCGTACCTATCCCATACCCACACCTATCTCATACCCATCCCATACTTATATAATTCCTATACCATCTCCATCCTACACCCCACCCCATGCCACCCCATACCCACACATACCCATCCCTTACCCATCCCATACCTATCCCGTACCCATATCTATACCATACCCATCCCATACCCATCCCATAGCTATATCATACCCATCCCATACCCACCCCACACTCACACCATTCCTATACCATCCCCATCCCACGGCCCACCCCACGCCGCCCCATACCCACACATACCCATCCCTTACCCATCCCATACCTATCCCATACCCATACCTATACCATACCCATCCCATATCCATCCCAAACCTATACCATACCCATTCCATACCTATACCATACCCATCCCATATCCATCCCATACCCGTCCCATATCCATCCCATAGCTATATCATACCCATCCCATACCTGTCCCACTCCTATACCATGTCCACCCCATTCTTACACCATTTCTATACCATCCCCATCCCACACTCCACCCCATGCCACCCCATACCCACACATACCCATCCCTTACCCATCCCATACCTATCCCATACCCATACCTATACCATACCCATCCCATATCCATCCCAAACCTATACCATACCCATTCCATACCTATACCATACCCATCCCATATCCATCCCATACCCGTCCCATATCCATCCCATAGCTATATCATACCCATCCCATACCTGTCCCATACCTATACCATATTCACCCCATTCTTACACCATTCCTATACCATCCCCATCCCACACTCCACCCCATGCCACCCCCATACCCACACATACCCATCCCTTACCCATCCCATACCCATACCCATACCCATACCCATACCCATACCGTACCCATCCCATATCCATCCCAAACCTATACCATGCCCATTCCATACCTATATCATACCCATCCCATACCCATCCCATATCCATCCCATAGCTATATCATATCCGTCCCATACCCGTCCCATACCCACCCCACACTCACACCATTCCTATACCATCCCCATCCCACACCCCCCCCACGCCGCCCCATACCCACACATACCCCATCCCGACCCCTTCCTCGCCCCCCCCCCCCCATGCCCCCCCCTCCATGCCCTCAGCTCCGCCCGGGGGGCGCATTCCGAACCGCGCACGCGCATGCGCGCTCACCGCGTAGCCCCTATTCCCCACCCCCCCCCCCTTTCTCCACGCGCGCCCCCTCCACGCGGCAGCGCGCGCGCGCGTGCCCGCCTGGTGACGTCAAGGGGCGGCGGCGCGCGCTCCATCTCCCGGTGGCGGCGGCGCGCGCAGCCCCCCCGCCCCCGCCCGCAGCCCCCGGCGCCGCCGCCGCCGCCGCCGCCGCCCAGGGCCGGAGGGGCCCCCCCCACCCCTCACCGCCCCGCTCCCCCCGCCCCGCCCCGGCCCTCCCCCCCTCCGCCGCCCTCCCGCCCCCTCCCGCACCCCCCCCCCCTCCCTCCGCGGATGTCGGTGCGCGGGCGCGGGACGCGCCGACCCGCGGGCAGAACGGCGTGAGGAGGAGCGGGGCCGAACCGGGCCGAACCGAGCGGAGCGGAGCCGGGCCGAGCGGAACCGAGCCGAGCCGAACCGAGCCGAGCCGGGCCGGGCCGCGCCGCCGGCATGGGGCCGCTGCTGGCCCTGGCCGGGTGCCTGCTGGCCCTGCTGGCCGCGCCCGCCGCCCGCGCCCTCGAAGGTGAGTGCGGGGCGTTGCGGGGCGTTGCGGGGCTCGGGGCGGTTCGGTTCGGTTCGTCTCGACGCGTCCCCCCGGGACTGCGCACCGCTCCCGTTGCGGGGCTCTGCGGTGCGGTGCATGGCGGGGGGGGGGGGCGGGTTGGCAGTGTGCGGGGGGGGTGCCCGCAGCGGGGCCGATCCGGTCCCGGTCCCGTCCCGGTCCCGAGCGGTGCTGCAATCGCGGCGCTCCTCCGGAGCTGTGACAAAGCAGAGCGCTGCGGGGCCGCTCCCCGCCACGGGGGAACCCACGGAGCCCCATTCCCGCGGGGGGGGGGATGGGGTGAGGGGGGGGGGGGCCCTCTTTCCCTATTTTCTCTCCTCTCCCCCCCCCCGTTCCCGGTTCCTTTCCCCCGCAGCGCTGCGTTGCGGTGCGGGGCGGGCGGCCCCGGGCCCGGTTCCCCACGCAGCGCTATTCAGACGCTGCGCACGTCGCGGCCCTCTCCGCATCGATCCGCGGTGCGGGGGACGGAGCCGCTGTGCGTGGGGCGGGGGGTGCGTTCGGACACGGAGCGCGGTTTGCGTTGGCATCGGGGAACCCGCGGTCCGGGTGGGTGCGAGGTTAGGGGGGGGGGGGCTTCATAAGTGGGGGGAGGGGGTCCGTTGTGCCCAACCTCTGCGCCCCACGGCACGGAGCTGCTGGCGTGGCGTGGGGCTGGGGGGGCTCCAGGTGCCCAAATCCACGTTGAGGGGGGGGGGGGGGTGGGGCAGAGCGGGGCTGACACCCGTGGGGTCATTGGCACAGGGGTGACAGAGGCGCCGGCGCTGACCCCGAGGCCGAGCTGCGCGCCCCATAGCGCGGAGAGCTGTGGGTCCGGCCCGGCCCCACTCCAGTTCCGGCCCCGCTGCGCTGGGGCGCAGATTCCGAAGTTGGTGGGGGCGGAGGGACGGGCATCACTCATTGCATAAGCGGCGTTGCCTTTGGAAACGGGGGCTGCAGCAGCGGGGATGCGCTCGGGGGAAGTTCTTCCAATCCTCTCCTCCGCCCCACAGCTCCGAATCGGGCAGGGACCGCCCCCCCCCCCACCCCCCCCCCACCCCGATTCGCGTGGCTGTCGTGGGCTCCCGGCCCCACGGAGCCACGTGTGCCGGCCACGCGTCCTTCAGTGCCATAGGAAGGGGCCCAGCCGCCGGAGTGGGGTGGGTTTGGGGGGGGGGGGGGGGGTCCGTATCCTGACCCCCCGACTTGGGGCACCGCCAAACCCACTGCGTCGCTTTGCGGCTCTGAACGCCGTCGTTGGCAGCAGAAGAGTGGGGAGACAAAGTCCGCTTTGGGGGGTGCAGAGCCCTTCCAGAGGGACAAAGGGCGGCAGCGCTGCTCTCATCTGCCCCGCGATGTTCCCGGGGGCTGCGGTGCCCCGGGAGCCCACGGCCCCACTGCTGGAAGTGGGGGGAGGGGAGGGGTCCGGGGGGGGGGAGGGGGGGGGAAGGGAGGGTCGTGCCCTCTGCTGCTATGGAAGTGCCCGTGGTTGGGGGGCACCCCACGGTGCTCTGGGTGTTCTGCACGCGGTTGCAGCCCCGGTGCTGCTGCCACGAGTGGATGTGGAGCATCCGCATGGTGGGGCTGTGGGGGTGGGGGGGTTGGTTGGGGGGTGTGACCCCCACGCGTTGCCTCCTCGTGGCACCCAGAGCGATGAGTTTGGGACAGCGTAGGGGTGGTGAGAGCTGTGTCCCCTCATCCTCTGCACGTGTTCCCCCTCCCCCCACCCTCCCACACCCCCAATCCCCTCCGTCTGATCCATGTGGGGCTGTGGGTGCACCTCCTTAAGGCAGAGGGAGCAGCCCCCCCCCACCCCATCCCCCCCCACCCCATCCCCCCCACCCCCGGACCCCCAGAGCTCCCCATCCTGGAGTAGAAGCCACGAAGCCGTGGCACGAATCGGTTCCACTTTGCCGCCGACCCACGGAGCTGCCGTGGAACGGACACGGCCGCCCCACACCGACCCCGTGGGGGAGTGGGGGTGGGGGGGGAGGGGGGAGCCGGGTGGGCCCCGTGCTGCTCTGCAGGGGGATGATGGTTCCTGTGGGCCCCTTTAGCACCGCCGGAGTGACTCACTGCCCAGACACGGCACGGGAGACGCGTCCCACTCAGCGTGGGGTGGAGGGGGGTGGGGTGGGGGGGGTGGTTTGGGGATGGGGGGCTCAGGGAGTGGGGTGTGGGGGGGGTTGGTGGAGGTGCCATGAAGATCCCAGTGATCCCAGAGCTGGGAATGGGGTTGGAGGTGATGCCATGAGGATCCCAGTGATCCCAGTGCTGGGAATGGGGCTCAGTGGCAGTCCTGTGAAGATCCCAGTGATCCCAATGCTGGGAGTGGGGCTCAGTGGCAGCGCCCTGATGATCCCAGTGCTGGAAATAGGGTTGGTAGCCATGCCATGGAGATCCCAGTGCTGGGAATGGGGTTGGAGGCAATGCCATGAGGATCCCATTGATCCCAGTGCTGGGAATGGGGTTGGAGGCGATGCCATGAGGATCCCAGTGATCCCAGTGCTGGGAATGGGGTTGGAGGCAGTGCCCTGAGGATCCCATTGATCCCAGTGCTGGGAGTGGGGCTCAGTGGCAGTGCCCTGAAGATCCCATTGATCCCAGTACTAGGAATGGGGCTCAGTGGCAGTCCTGTGAAGATCCCAGTGATCCCAGTGCTGGGAATGGGGTTGGTGGCCATGCCATGAGGATCCCAGTGATCCCAGTGCTGGGAATGGGGTTGGAGGCGATGCCATGAGGATCCCAGTGATCCCAGTTCCCCAGTGGGGCTCAGTGGCAGTGCCCTGATGATCCCAGTGATCCCAGTGCTGGGAGTGGGGTTGGTGGCAATGCCATGAGGATCCCAGTGATCCCAGTGCTGGGAGTGGGGTTGGTGGCCATGCCATGAGGATCCCAGTGATCCCAGTGCTGGGAATGGGGTTGGAGGCGATGCCATGAGGATCCCAGTGATCCCAGTTCCCCAGTGGGGCTCAGTGGCAGTGCCCTGATGATCCCAGTGATCCCAGTGCTGGGAATGGGGTTGGTGGCCATGCCGTGAGGATCCCAGTGATCCCAGTGCTGGGAATGGGGTTGGAGGCAGTGCCCTGATGATCCCATTGATCCCAGTACTAGGAATGGGACTCAGTGGCAGTCCTGTGAAGATCCCAGTGATCCCAGTGCTGGGAGTGGGGTTGGTGGCCATGCCATGAGGATCCCAGTGATCCCAGTGCTGGGAGTGGGGCTCAGTGGCAGCGCCCTGATGATCCCAGTGATCCCAGTGCTGGGAATAGGATGGGTAGCCATGCCATGGAGATCCCAGTGCTGGGAATGGGGCTCAGTGGTGGGATGATGATGATCCCAGTGCTGGGAATGGGGTTGGAGGCAATGCCATGAGGATCCCAGTGATCCCAGTGCTGGGAATGGGGCTCAGTGGTGGGATGATGATCCCATTGATCCCAGTGCTGGGAGTGGGGCTCAGTGGCAGTGCCCTGATGATCCCAGTGATCCCAGTGCTGGGAGTGGGGTTGGTGGCGATGCCATGAGGATCCCAGTGATCCCAGTGCTGGGAATGGGGCTCAGTGGTGGGGTCGTGAAGATCCCAGTCATCCCAGTGCTGGAAATGGGGTTGGAGGCAGTGCCCTGAGGATCCCATTGATCCCAGTGCTGGGAGTGGGGCTCAGTGGTGGGGTCGTGATGATCCCAGTCATCCCAGTGCCCCAGTGGGGCTCAGTGGCAGTGCCCTGATGATCCCAGTGATCCCAGTGCTGGGAGTGGGGCTCAGTGGCAGTGCCCTGATGATCCCAGTGATCCCAGTGATCCCAGCTCTGGGAATGGGGTTGGCGGCATTGCTGACTCAGCAGTGAGCGCAGCAGCGTTTCCTCCGTGCGTGCCGGCACTGGATGGCGGCCGTCCCATCGCCCTCTGGAAGGGCGTTCAGGCTCCGGCCCCATCGCAGCCCCACTCCATGCGTGGGGTCGTGGTGTTCCCGGTCCCGATCGCTGCCGTTCCCCGTGTTCCCGCAGCTCCGTGTCCCGTTGCGGGGGGATCCACTCTCTGCAGACCCCACAGACGTATTTTTAGCTGGAGGAATGTGGGGCGGGCTGCTCTCCCCGTCCATCCCCAGCACTAAATATAGGTCGTGGTGTCCGCTCGTAGCCACGGAGCGTTTGGGGTCAGGGACGGCTCTGGGGTGGAGGTGTGGGGTGGGCCCCGCAGCCGCAATGGGGTCGGGATGCAGCTCTGTACCCCCTCAAAACGCGTGGACCGAAGCGCCGGCACTGCAGAGGAGTGGGAAGGAGCCTAATAGGGCTGGAAGTTGTGTCGTTAATTGTCGGGGCTAATTAGGTTCGTTGTGGGATGTTGTGGGTGAAGCACTGTTTGGGGATGCGGTGCTGTGCAGTGTTTGGGGCCCTGTCCCTATAGAGCTGCTGTGGGGTTGGGCCTGATATGGGATCAGAGCTGCTGTGGGGTCAGAGCTCCTATGGGATTGGAGCTGCTGTGGGGTCAGAACTACTATGGGATCAGAGCTGCTGTGGGGTCAGAACTACTATGGGATCAGAGCTGCTGTGGGGTCAGAGCTTCTTTGGGATCGGAGCTGCTGTGGGGTCAGAACTACTATGGGATCGGAGCTGCTGTGGGGTCAGAACTACTATGGGATCGGAGCTGCTGTGGAGTCAGAGCTGCTATGGGATCGGAGCTGCTGTGGGGTCGGAGCTGCTGTGGGGTCAGAGCTCCTATGGGATCGGAGCTGCTGTGGGGTCAGAGCTCCTATGGGATCGGAGCTGCTGTGGGGTCAGAGCTCCTATGGGATCGGAGCTGCTGTGGGGTCGGAGCTGCTGTGGGGTCAGAGCTCCTATGGGATCGGAGCTGCTGTGGGGTCAGAGCTCCTATGGGATCGGAGCTGCTGTGGGGTCAGAGCTCCTATGGGATCGGAGCTGCTGTGGGGTCAGAGCTCCTATGGGATCGGAGCTGCTGTGGGGTCAGAGCTCCTATGGGATCGGAGCTGCTGTGGGGTCAGAGCTCCTATGGGATCGGAGCTGCTGTGGGGTCAGAGCTTCTTTGGTATCAGAGCTGCTCTAGGGTCAGAACTACTATGGGATTGGAGCTGCTGTGGAGTCAGAGCTCCTATAGGATCGTAGCTGCTGTGGGGTCAAAACTGCTGTGGGCTTGGAGCTTCTAGGGTATCAGAGCTGCTGTGGGGTCGGAGCTGCTATGGGATCAGAGCTGCTGTGGGGTTTGAGCTTCTAGGGGGGTCAAACCTACTATGGGATAGGAGCTGCTGTGAGGCCAGAACTGCTATGGGGTCGGAGCTGCTGTGGGGTCAGAGCTCCTATGGGATAGGAGCTTCTGTGAGGCCAGAACTGCTGTGGACTCGAAGCTGCCATGGGGTCAGAACTGCTATGGTGTCAGAACTGCTGTGGACTCAGAACTGCTATGGGGTCAGAGCTGCTGTGGGGCCAGATCTGGAGTGGCATCAGAACCGCTGTGGGGTCAGAACCACTGTGGGGTCAGGTTTGCCACGGGCCGTGCTTTTGCTGCGTGTGAGCGGTGCTGAGCCGTGGGGTGCATCGCTGCGCTCCGTTCCCTTTGTTCGCAGCCGTTCGGGGCTGCAGCACTGCGTGCTGGCGGCGGAGCATCGCTGCTCATCCTCCCATCCATCGCTCCGTTTTGGGGTTTTAATTACAGCCCTCTTCGTCAGCCCCGCAGCCCGGCCCCCTCTGGGTGACCCCCGGACAGCGGTGCCCCGATGGTTTCCTTCCTCCCGGCGTCGCGGAGCGTTTTATTGTTTGCGAAGGGAAGCACTTGGCTTTAATACTTCCTACCGCCGCCGCCTGCCCCAGGGTCCGAGCTGCGTCCTCCGGCCCCACGAGTGGGGTACTGAACCCGAGCTCCGTCCCGTTTAGGGGATCCCTCCCCTCCTCCCTCAGCTGTGGGATGAGCTCCCGCTGTGCCCTGTTGGGTTTGCTCACGCTCTGGGTTTGGGACCCAGCGCCGCGTTTGGGGTTTTGCTTTTCCCTTTGATGCCGTCGTTCCTCCACGGGTTCCCCTGTTCTCTGTGGGGTTTTTTTTTTTTTGGGGTCCCACACGGCGGGGGAATGTCTGGGGCAGGAAATGGGGGCAGACACAATTGGGCCGAATTCCTATTCCATCGTTTTTACGGTTATAAAGAGGTGCAATGGGATGCTGCCCCACGACCGAGTCTGCTCCCCTCTGCCCCTCCGGACCTGACCCCGTGGGTGGAAATGGGGTGTCCGTGGGGCCATGTCGGGTGGGCTGAGCACATGGGGTGTCCGTGGGGCCGTGTGGGGTGGGCTGAGCACATGGGGTGTCCGTGGGGCCGTGTGGGGTGGGCTCAGCACATGGGGTGTCCGTGGGGCCGTGTGGGGTGGGCTGAGCACGTGGGATGTCTGTGGGGCTGTGTGGGGTGGGCTCTGCCTGTGGGGTGGGCTGAGCCCATGGGTGTCCATGGGGCGGTGTGGGGTAGGCTCAACCCGTGGGGTTTCTGTAGGGTAGTGTGGGGTGGGCTCAGCCCATAGGTGTCTGTAGGGCCGTGTGGGGTGGGCTGAGCACATGGGATGTCTGTGGGGCCGTGTGGGGTGGGCTCTGCCCGTACGGTGGGCTCAGCCCATGAGTGTCTGAGGGACTGTGTGGGGTGGGCTCAGCACATGGGATTTCTGTGGGGCCGTGTGGGGTGGGCTGAGCACGTGGGATGTCTGTGGGGCTATATGGGGTGGGCTGAGTACATGGGGTGTCTGTGGGGCTGTGTGGGGTGGGCTCAGCCAGTGGGGACGTGGGGTGAGCTCAGCCCATGGGTGTCTGTAGGGCCGTGTGAGGTGGGCTGAGCACATGGGATGTCTGTGGGGCTGTATGGGGTGGGCTGAGCACATGGGGTGTCTGTGGGGCTGTATGGGGTGGGCTGAGCACATGGGATGTCTGTGGGGCTGTGTGGGGTGGGCTGAGCCCAAGGATGTCCATGGGATCATGTGGGGTGTCAGCCCATGGGTGTCCTTGGGGCTGTATGGGGTGGGCTGAGCCCATGGGGTGTCAGTGGGGCCGTGGTCGTCACGGTGTGATCCCGGTGCACTGTAGGGCTGCGTTGCGTGGCGGTGTCACGCTCCGTGCGGTGTCCGAGCGGTGCTCCGTGGTCACCACCCCGAGGATGCTCACGGGTCCCCAAAACGTCCTCGGAGCAATGGGGCCGTGCAGCGCTGTTCACACGGGCGGCCCCAAATCCAGAGCAGCTCCCGAGCGCCGTTCTCCTCTCGGGAATAAAAGTCCCTTTATGCCGGAATAATTAGTGTACTCAGAGCACGCTAATTATGCCGGGATGAAAGTGACTTTTATTCCGGCGGTGTCCTCTCAAAGGGCCCTTTCTCCCTCTCCCGCTCCACAATAGCTGTTCTGCTCCGTTTCCCCGTTTTAGACAAAGTCCTTATTTGCGAAGCCAGCGAAATTGAGTTGACTAACGAACGGAGGCCGATGGCTCTGGCCGGGCTCCAGCGCCCGGAGGGCCGAGAGCGTCCGCTCAGGTCCTGGGCACGGAACCGCTGCTGTCCCGTCCTGCACATGGCCCTGCTGCCATCCCATCCCATCCCATCCCATCCCATCCCATCCCATCCCATCCCATCCCATCCCATCCCATCCCATCCCATCCCATCCCATCTTACACATGGCCCCACTGCTGTCCCATCCATCTCATCCCATCCCCTCCCCTCCATCCCATCCCATCCCATCCCAAATCATCCCATCCCATCCCAAATCATCCCATTCCATCCCATCTTACGGCCCCACTGCTGTCCCATCCATCCTATCCCATCCCATCCCATCCCCTCCATCCCATCCCATCCCCCCCACCCCACCCCCTCCATCCCATCCCATCCCATCCCATCCCATCCCATCCCATCCAATCCCATCCCACCCCATCCCACACACAGCCCTGCTGCTGTCCCACCCCATCCTATCCCATCCATTGCATCCCACCCCATCCCATCTCTTCCCACCCCATCCAATTCCATCCCATCCCACACATAGCCCTACTGCTGTCTCATCCCATCCCATCCCATCCCATCCCATCCCATCCCATCCCATCCCATCCCATCCCATCCCATCCCATCCCATCCCATCCCATCCCTCACAGCCCCACTACTGTTCCATCCCATCCACCCCATCCTATCTCTTCCCACCCTATCCAGTCCCATCCCATCCACCCCACCCCATCCCATCCAACCCCACCCCATCCCACACACAGCCCTGCTGCTGTCCCACTCCATCCCACCCCGTCCCACCTCTTCCCATCTCTTCCCATCCCATCCAATTCCATCCCATCCCACACACAGCCCTACTTCTGTCTCACCCCACCCCACCCCATCCCATCCCACCCCACATCTACCCACCCCGTCCTCATCTCCATGGGAGGGACCCTGACCCCGCTCACCCTCTATATGGGAAAGACCCCCACCCCACATCTGCTCCCATCCCCATCTTCATGGGGAGGACCCCCCACCCCTCTCTCCTTCTATATGAGACGGACCCCCACCCCACATCTCCCCATCATTCCCATCTACATCGTAGGGACCCCAGCCCCAGATTTATCCCGCCCCACTCCCCCTCTATATGGAGGGGGGACCCCTGCCCCACATCTACCCCCCCAGCCCCATCTTTATGGGGTCAGGAATCCCCCCCCCCACGGGCGGCTGCTGCCCTGGCCCCCCCGCATCCCTCCCTCTGCTCGGGGGTTGGGGTGGGGGGGGTGCAGGGGGAGCGCAGCCCCTTCTTTTGGCTGCAGACGCTTTTTGTTTTTCCTTTTTTTTTTTTTTTTGTGCTCTGTTTTTGGTTTTCATTTAAATTGCAGATAAGCTGCAAAAAAAAAAAAAAAAAAAAAGGAAAAAAGAGAAAGAAAAAAAACCCGCCCCGGTTCTTTCTTTCCCTTTTCTCCTTCTCCCCTGCCTGGCTGCAGCTGCCCCCCCCCCCCACCCCCCCCCCCTTTCCTCCCCCCCCTTTCCTCCCCTTTCCATTTCCCAATGTCCTCCCCCCCCACCCCAGGATAAATCTGTGGGGTCGGGGGGGGGTCTCACACATCCCCCCCCCCTCCCCGCACCCACATTTCTTGATGCTGTCAGCATTGAAGCTGTACCCCCCCCCCAACCATGACCCCCACCCCCCCATGTGATGGCGGCCCTGGGATGGTGCAATGGGATTTATTCCCCCTTCCCCCCCCCCCCCCCCTCTGTGGGTCTCTGCTGTCGCCATTTGTGGCCCTGCAGAGCCCAACGCCGCTGCTCCTTTGTCTGAGATGGAGGAATGGGAGATCCTGTGGGGCCGGGACACGTGGGGTGCATGGGGCTGCTTCACCCCATGGATACTCCTCAGTGGGGGTCTGGGGGTGGGCACCAGGTGTGGTGGGGGTCCCAGCACCCCAACACCTGGTCTGCTTCCACCTGGGGGTGTATGGGGTCCTGGCACCCCATGCACCCCCTCTCAGTGGTGTTTGGGGTCCTGGCAGCTGACTTGCTCACACTCAAGGGTATTTGGGGTCCTGGCTCTCAGGGCATTCCCACCTTGGGGTGCTGGGCGTCCTGGTACCCCCCTGCACTCCCTCCTGGGGGTATTTGGGGTCCTGGCACTCACTGTGGGTGTATGTGTTTGGGGTCCTGGCCTGAGGGTGTATGGGGTCCTGGCAACCATTGCGCTCCTTCCTGGGGGTATACAGGGTCCTGGCAGCCGACTTGCTCCCGCTCAAAGGTGTATGGGGTCCTGGCACTCAGTCCCTGGAAGCTGAGTTGCTCCCAGTAAGGGGTCTTTGTGATCCGGGCATCCCATGCACTTCGACCTGGGGGTGTTTGGGGTCCTGGCGGCCAACTTGCTCCCACTCAAGGGTGTATGGGGTCCTTGAGCGCCATGCACTTCCACCTGGGGGTGTATGGGGTCCTTGTGCACTCCCACCCTAGGGTGTATGGGGTCCTTGAACCCCATGCATTTCCACCTGGGGGTGTATGGAGTCCTGGCAGCCGACTTGCTCCGATCTGGGGGTGTATGGGGTCCTGGCAGCCCACATGCTCCTACCCTAGGGTGTATGGGGACCTGGCAGCTGACTTGTTCCCATCTGGGGGTGTTTGGGGTTCTTGTGCACTCCCACCTGGGGGTGTTTGGGGTCCTGGCATCCCACATGCTCCCACCCTAGGGTGTTTGGGGTCCTCGTGCACTCCCCCCCCAAGGATGTATGGGGTCCTGGCAGCCCACATGCTCCTACCCTAGGGTGTTTGGGGTCCTGGCAGCCCACATGCTCCCATCTGGGGGTGTTTGGGGTCCTTGTGCACTCCCCAAGGATGTACAGGGTGCTGGCAGCCCACATGCTCCACCTGGGAGTGTATGGGGTCCTGGCAGCCTACATGCTCCCACCTGGGGGTGTTTGGGGTCCTGGCAGCCCACATGCTCCACCTGGGAGTGTATGGGGTCCTGGCGGCCCACATGCTCCTACCCTAGGGTGTTTGGGGTCCTGGCAGCTGGCTTGCTCCCACATGGGGGTGTATGGGGTCCTTGTGCACTCCCCAAGGATGTACAGGGTCCTGGCAGCCCACATGCTCCCACCCTAGGGTGTTTGGGGTCCTGGCAGCCCACATGCTCCCACCCTAGGGTGTATGGGGTCCTGGCAGCCCAAGTGCTCCCACCCTAGGGCGTTTGGGGTCCTGGCAGCCCACATGCTCCCACCCTAGGGTGTATGGGGTCCTGGCAGCCCACATGCTCCCACCTTAGGGTGTTTGGGGTCCTGGCATCCCACATGCTCCCACCCTAGGGTGTATGGGGTCCTGGCATCCCACATGCTCCCCACCCTAGGGTGTATGGGGTCCTGGCATCCCACATGCTTCCACCCTAGGGTGTATGGGGTCCTGGCATCCCACATGCTCCAACCCTAGGGTGTTTGGGGTCCTGGCAGCCCAAGTGCTCCCACCCTAGGGTGTTTGGGGTCCTGGCAGCCCACATGCTCCCACCCTAGGGTGTATGGGGTCCTGGGATCAGTGCTCGGCGGCGGTGCCACGTGTCACCGCGTCTCACATCCCCCCAGGTCCCTCAGCTCTTTCCCAGCCCGCGTTGGTGAGCAGCTCGCAGCTCCGACCGTCTGCAGAGCAGCAGAGGACGCTTCCCTTTCCAAAACCCCTTTTGGTTTTGTTATTTATCCCAAACGAAAAAAAAAAAAACCAACCCAAAACCCTCAGCCCAAATATTTGCAGCTCCGGACGGATGGGGAACGCACGGAGCTCCGCGGTCTGGTTCGAATCTTCTCGTCGTGCGGCACGGCCAGATGGAAGAATTGCAAAAATGCATTTGAACTGTTTGGAGATCTTGGGCTTAAATGCAAGCCAAACAAATTAGCCTTCCTTCCCCCCCCCCCAAGCACACACACACAGACACACACATACACCGGGATCTGGGTTCTGTTGTTTGGACCGTCTCTGTTACCCCGTCTGCCTCTGCACGGCCCGAGGACGGATGGGTTCGGGGGCACGAAGCCCTACGAGGAATGTGGAGTGCATTTATTTTTCTCCTTCTCTCTTCTCCCCCCCCTCCCTCCAAACTCTGGAACATCTGTTTTGCAAATCACGCTCATTCCAGTCCGTATTTATGGCCAGCGCCGCTTCCTCTGCGGGGTGGAGGGATGGGGCTGAGCTGCGACGGCCCCGCAGCCTTTGGGGTCTTCGCTTCCCCGGAGTGCTCTCCTGAGCCCCGAATGGGGTTCGGTGTCGCCTCGGGGCGAACGCCTTCTGCTCCACGGTCCCAAACAGAGCGTGTCCTCCTCCGGGCAGTGGCAGAATGTGGTGGCGGATTTTGCTCTTTTGAGTGCTTTTAAACCCCACTGCACTGTGGAGCCCTCTGGCTCTGCCCATCTCTCCGAGTGGGAGCTGCTGGGGGTCCCATCCTGCCCTTCCCCCCCAGGAGCTGCTGGGGGTCCCATCCTGCCCTTCCCCCCCTAGGAGCTGCTGGGGGTCCCATCCTGCCCTTCCCCCCCAGGAGCTGCTGGGGGTCCCATCCTGCCCTTCCCCCCCTAGGAGCTGCTGGGGGTCCCATCCTTCCCTTCCCCCCCTAGGAGCTGCTGGGGGTCCCATCCTTCCCTTCCCCCCCCCGGGAGCTGCTGGGGGTCCCATCCTGCCCTTCCCCCCTGGGAGCTGCTGCGGGTCCCATCCTTCCCTTCCCCCCCCCGGGAGCTGCTGGGGGTCCCATCCTGCCCTTCCCCCCTGGGAGCTGCTGGGGGTCCCATCCTTCCCTTCCCCCCCCGGGAGCCGCTGGGGGTCCCATCCTTCCCTTCCCCCCCTGGGAGCTGCTGGGGGTCCCATCCTGCCCTTCCCCCCCTGGGAGCTGCTGGGGGTCCCATCCTGCCCTCCCTGTGGGGAAGAAGGGTGCACCGAAATAACCGTGTGCTCTTCACAGCACCGTTCCCCCCCCCACCACTTTATTTTTGGCTTATTTTTAAGCAGGGCTCCCTCCTCTGACTGCTAAAGAGGCGAATGTTTTCCGTGGCCGCCTCTCGCAGCTGCGCCGGGCCCCGCTCTGAGCTGCCCATTGTGCAGCGCATGAAGGGCCCTTTATTCCTCGCCGAGGTCGGATCCCCTCCGTGCGCTTCTGCCCGTAGCGGCCGTCGGCTCTCGGGGAGAAACTTGGCCCCGTGTGAAGGTGGCATTGATGCACAGCTCCCAGCCCCGCTCCTCTCCTGGGGACGGAGGGGACAGTGGGCATCGGTGGAGGCTCCGCGTGCGCTGCCACGGCCGGGACGGAGCGGCTGTGGGTGGAAAAGCCGTCGTGATGTTGTAGCATCCAGAGGGAATCCCTCTGTTGTGTGTTGTGCTGCTGCTCAGTGGGCACTGGGGGGATGTGCTGTGCTCTGGGCCATGCTCTCCTCCTGTCTGTGAACTTCTCCAGTCCATGCTCTCCTCCAGTCCATGCTCTTTGGTCCATGCTCTTCTCCAATCTATGATCTTCTCCAGTCCATGACTCTCCTCCTGTCCATGCTCTTCAATCCATGCTCTCCTCCAGTCCATGCTCTTTGGTCTGTGCTCTCCTCCTGTCTGTGATCTCCTCCAGTCCACGCTCTTTGGTCCATGCTTTTCTCCAGACCATGCTCTTTGGTCTATGGCTTCTCCTTCATTCCATGCTCTTTGGTCCATGTTCTCCTCCTGTCTGTGATCTTCTCCAGTCCACACTCTCCTTCAGTCCATGCTCTTTGGTCCACGCATTTCTCCAGTCCATGCTCTTTGGTCCATGCTCTCCTCCAGTCCATGCTCTTTGGTCTGTGCTCTCCTCCTGTCTGTGATCTCCTCCAGTCCACGCTCTTTGGTCCACGCTTTTCTCCAGTCCGTGCTCTTTGGTCCATGGCTTTCCTTCATTCCATGCTCTTTGGTCCATGTTCTCCTCCAATCTGTGATCTTCTCCAGTCCATGCTCTTCTCTAGTCCATGCTCTCCTCCCGTCCACGCTCTCCTCCTGTCTGTGAACCTCTCCAGTCCATGCTCTCCTCCAGTCCATGCATTTTGGTCCATTCTCTCCTCCAGTCCATGCTTTTCTCCAGTCCATGCTCTTTGGTCCATGCTCTCCTCCTGTCTGTGATCTCCTCCAGTCCACACTCACCTTCAGTCCATGCTTTTCAGTCCATGCTTTTCTCCAGTCCGTGCTCTTCTTTCCATTCTCTCCTCCAGTCCATGCTCTTTGGTCCATGCTCTTCTTTAGTTCACACTCTCCTTCTGTCTGTGATCTTCTCCAGTTCATGGCTGTCCTTCAGTCCATGCTCTTCGGTCCATGGCTCTCCTCCAGTCTGTGCTCTCCTCCAATCTGTGATCTTCTCCAGTCCACACTCTCCTTCAGTCCATGCTCTCCTCCTGTCCATGCTCTTTGGTCTGTGCTCTCCTCCTGTCTGTGATCTTCTCCAGTCCATGCATTTTGGTCCATTCTCTCCTCCAGTCCACGCTTTTCTCCAGTCCGTGCTCTTTGGTCCATGGCTCTCCATCATTCCGTACTCTTTGGTCCATGCTCTCCTCCAATCTGTGATCTTCTCCAGTCCATGCTCTCCTCCAGTCCATGCTCTTTGGTCCATGCTCTTCTCCAGTCCACACTCTCCTCCTGTCTGTGATCTTCTCCAGTCCATGCTCTCCTCCAGTCCTTGCTATTTGGTCCATGCTCTCCTCCAGTCCATGCTTTTTTCCAGTCTGTGCTCTTTGGTCCACGCATTTCTCCAGTCCATGCTCTTTGGTCCATGCTCTTTGGTCCATGCTCTCCTCCAATCTGTGATCTTCTCCAGTCCACGCTCTTCTCTAGTCCATGCTCTCCTCCAGTCTGTGCTCTCCTCCTGTCTGTGATCTTCTCCAGTCCATGCTCTCCTCCAGTCCATGCTCTTTGGTTCATGCTCTCCTCCAGTCCACACTCACCTTCAGTCCATGCTTTTCAGTCCATGCTTTTCAGTCCATGCTTTTCAGTCCATGCTTTTCTCCAGTCCGTGCTCTTCGTTCCATTCTCTCCTCCAGTCCATGATCTTTGGTCCATGCTCTCTTCCAGTCCACACTCTCATCCTGTCTGTGATCTTCTCTAGTCCATGGCTCTTCTTCAGTCCATTCTTTCTTCCAGTCCATGCTCTCCTCCTGTCTGTGATCTTCTCTAGTCCATGCTCCCCTCAGGTCCATGCTCTCCTCCAGTCCATCTTCTCCAGCCCACGTTCTCCAGTCCACGCATTTTGGCCCCCACTCTCCTCCGATCCACCCGCTCCTCCAGTCCATGCTCTTTGGTCCGTGCTCTCCTCTGATCCATCCTCTCCAGTCCACCCTCTCCTCCAGTCTGCTCTCTCCTCCGGTCCACCCGACCGCAGCCCATGGTGGGACAGTGGGGCCGAGGTGCTGGTAGATGGATGCGTGGGGTGCAAAATAAAGCACGGAGGTCCTGCCCGCCTCAGCTCTCCTCCAGGGTGGGTGCTGGGCAGGGGGCTGCGGGCTGCCCTGCTGTACTGGTGAGACTGGAGCTGAGTGGGGCCGGGGGGTTGGGGGGCCGACGCAGGCTCGTTGTGGGGCTGCTGGAAGCCTGGGAGGGAGAGCAGGAAATCCGAGGGAGCGATGGCTCTTTGCTGTGGTTTTGGTAACCAGCACTGTGTTTGGTAAACTTGGATCGGAGGAGGATGGGCTCCTGATGGAAGTGGGGGGGTTGATGCGGGGGCAGAACCACGTGGGACAGCCACAGGGACCCCCACTTGACCCCCAAGTGCCGTGAGCTGTGCAGACAGCGAGGTGGACCCTGAGAGTGGGGAGCTCAGCAGAATGGGGGGGGGAGGGGGATGACCCTGGCTGCGTGCTCAGGGTTTTGCTGCCTTTCCTTCCCAGTCCAGTTTACTGCTGAACCTCAGAATCAGTGCAGAGGTGTGTGGGTCTCCAGGGAGGACATTGCACGGGAGGGGGCTGCCCCGGGACCCCCCCCCACAACGGCTGCAGCCGTCAGCTGAACTTTGCTGCAGCGATCTTTTTCCTTTGGGTTCGGAGCTGTGGCTGCCAGCTGCGTGTCAGCCAAGAAAGAACTTTCCTGCAGTGTCTGCTGGCCCGAAAGCACAGCCAGCATCGCGGGGGGGGGGGGGGGGGGGCGGGGGGGTCACCTCTACCCCTCCGTGCTGTGCCCAAACAGTGCTGGGGGGCGATGCTGGGGGGGGCAGTGCTGGGGGGGCAGTGCTGGGAGGCAATGCTGGGGGGCAGTGCTGGGGGGGGGGCAATGCTGGGGGCAGTGCTGGGGGGCAGTGCTGGGGGGCAGTGCTGGGGGCAGTGCTGGGGGGGCAATGCTGGGGGCTGCCATCCCCAGCTCTGTGCCATCAGTGTCCGGGAGTGCTGCCACGGCGTGATTCCGAAATGCTGCGTTGTGCATTTGTTCTCATTTTTTATTTTATTTCATTTTATTTGTCTTTTACCTTCCCTTCCCTTTTCCTCTTTTCCCCTTTTCCTTTTTCCTCTTTTCCCCTTTTCCCCTTTCCTTTCCCTTTTCCTTTCTCCTTTCTTTTCTCCGTTCCTTTTTCCCTTCCTTTTTCTCCTACTTTTTTCCCTTCCCTTCCCTTCCCTTCCCTTCCCTTCCCTTCCCTTCCCTTCCCTTCCCTTCCCTTCCCTTCCCTTCCCTTCCCTTCCCTTCCCTTCCCTTCCCTTCCCTTCCCTTCCCTTCCCTTCCCTTCCCTTCCCTTCCCTTCCCTTCCCTTCCCTTCCCTTCCCTTCCCTTCCCTTCCCTTCCCTTCCCTTCCCTTCCCTTCCCTTCCCTTCCCTTCCCTTCCCTTCCCTTCCCTTCCCTTCCCCTCCCCTTCCCTTCCCCTCCCTTTTACCGTCCAGCAGAAAACGAAGCGCCTTCGGCTCCCAGGAGCTCATTCATCCAAGTTAAACGATCTTTAAAATCTGTTAGCGCATCATGGATCTCAGTTCCTGTTTTCTGGCGGCGTAATTAATGCTCCACTTTAAATTTTCTCCCTTCCTCAGGGGCAGGGTTGATGGATCTGATGCCATCCTGCAGCTGAGCCATTAGGAGGGAAGCGAACCGGGAGCAATCTAGTCCTTAATTTAACCTCTTTTATTATCGGGGGTTGGGGTGGGGGGCGGGTGAGGGGGGGGGGGAATAATTTGTCTTTGGGAAGAAAACCGATGGTATTTATTATCGTTATTTCTTTTCTCATCCAGCACCGAAGACGTGCAGCCCCAAACAGTTTGCATGCAAAGATCAGATTACGTGCATATCTAAGGGCTGGCGCTGTGACGGGGAAAAGGATTGTCCCGATGGCTCGGACGAATCGCCCGACATATGTATGTATCTCTGACTTCCCTTCCTCATCACCCCCCTCCGTTCTGTCCCACCCTTTGCTCACTGCACGGCTCGAGGTCCGTCCCCCCCCCCAGCAGCACCATCCGTCCGTCTGTCTGCGTGCCATCGCTTCCCTCCGTGCCATCTTCCTGGGGAGAGGACATCGCTGCTTTTATCTGCTCCCGTCCAGGGGGGTTTACGTCCACGCAGGCGCTGAGGATGCGGGAGGGGGTCCGGGCCCATGGGGGGGGGTGGGATTTGGACCGTGGGTCTGCAGCCGGCGTGTGATGGGGGAGAAAGGAGCTGCCCCAGGCATGGCAGGCAGGGGGTGTGCGGAATCCGAGTGGGTCTGGGGCCGTCAGCCCTACAGGGGAGTGGCTGAGGGGGACGGGGGCTCAGATAGGGGCAGGATGTGAGCAGGGAGCCGTGCTGGGTTGGACTGAGCCAGACCACGAGCAGGGAGCTGTGCTGGGTCGGACAGAGCCAGACCACGAGCAGGGAGCCGTGCTGGGTCAGACAGAGCCAGACCACGAGCAGGGAGCCGTGCTGGGTCAGACAGAGCCAGACCACGAGCAGGGAGCCGTGCTGGGTCGGACAGAGCTGTGCTGTGAGTGGGGAGCCATGCTGGGTTGGGCCAGGCCATGAGCTGGGAGCCATGCTGTGTTGGACAAGGCCAGGTTGTGAGCTGGGAGCCATGCTGGGTCAGGATGTGAGCTGGGAGCCATGTTGTGCTAGACAAGGCCAGGCCACAAGCAGGGGGCCGTGTTGGGTTGGACAAGGCCAGGTTGTGAGCTGGGAGCCATGCTGGGTCAGACAGGGGCAGGATGTGAGCAGGGAGCCATACTGGGTTGGACAGGGCCAGACTACGAGCAGGGAGCCGTGCTGGGTCAGGCTGTGAGCTGGGAGCCATGTTGGGTTGGAAAAGGTTATGCTGTGAGTGGGGAGCCATGTTGAGTTGGACAAGGCCAGACCAGGAGCAGGGAGCCATGTTGTGTTGGCCAGTACAGGCTGTGAGCTTGGAGCCATGCTGTGTTGGCCAAAGCCAGGTTGTGAGAAGGGAGCCATGTTGGCTTGGACAAGGTTGCGCTGTGAGCAGGGAGCCGTGTTGAGTTGGACAAGACCAGGCTGTGAACTGGGAACCATATTGTATTGGAAAAGGTTATGCTGTGAGCAGGGAGCCATGGTGCATCAGACAAGACCAGGCTGCAAGCAGGGAACTGTGTTGTGTTGTACAGGGCCAGGCCATGAGCAGGGAGCCATGATGTGTTGGACAAGACCAGACCGTGAGGTGGGAGCCATGTTGTGTTGGGCAGTACAGGCTGTGAGCTTGGAGCCATGTTGTGTTTGACAAGGCCAGGTTGTGAGCTGAGAGCCGTGTTGTGTTGGACAAGGCCAGGCTGCAAGCAGGGAACCATGTTGTGTTGGACAAGGCCAGGCCGTGAGCTGGGAGCCATGTTGAGTTGGAAAAGGTTATGCTGTGATTGGGGAGCCATGTTGTGGTGGACAAGGCCAGGTTGTGAGCGGGGAGCCATTTTGTGTTGGACAGGGCAGGCTGTGAGCTTGGAGCCATGTTGTGGTGGACAAGGCCAGGCCACAAGCAGGGAACCGTGTTGGGTTGGACAAGGCCAGCTTGTGAGCTGGGAACCATGTTGTGTTGTACAGGGCCAGGCCTTGAGCAGGAAGCCATGTTGTGGTGGACAAGGCCAGGCCGTGAGCTGGGAGCCATGTTGTGCTGGACAGGGCCAGGTTGTGAGCAGGGAACCATGTTGTGTTGTACAGAACCAGGCCATGAGCAGGAAGCTGTGTTGTGTTGGACAGGGCAGGCTTTGAACTTGGAGCCATGTTGTGTTGGACAAGACCAGACCGTGAGCAGGGAGCCATGTTGTGTTGGACAAGGCCAGGCCATGAGCAGGGAGCCATGTTGTGCTGGACAGGGCAGGCTGTGAGCAGGGAGCCATGTTGTGTTGGACAAGGCCAGGCTGTGAGCTGGGAGCCATGTTGTGCTGGACAGGGCAGGCTGTGAGCAGGGAGCCCTGCTGTCCCACGCTGCCTTCCCCCCCTCCATCCGAAGGAGGCCGGTGCTGGCCGTGCTGCTCGTCCCGTTGTTTTCCTGTGCCAGGATTGCAGCCCTGCGGTGCCGGGCGCTGCTGCTGACGCCCAGCACCGTGGCCCCGTCCCTCGCTGTGCTCTGTGCTCTTGGCACACAGCTTTCCTCCCTCGCAGGCTCTGCTTCGGCGCTGGAGTTATTTATTTCTGAAAGCAAAATGATGCAACCGTCCCCCTCCGTGGGAGGGATGGGGGGGTTGGGATGGGCTGTCTGGCTCCAGTCAATCAACGGCCCTGGAAAATTACAGCGGGACGGCTTGGAGGCCTTTCCCGGCGCTGGAAGCGATCCGTCCTGGCTGACGTGTTCCGCTAGCTGCGCCCATCACCCCGCGCTCCCTTTATCCCATGGACAGGTCGGCGGACACCCCGGATGCTTTTTGCACCTCTTTCCTTTTTTCCTCATTCTTCAGCTCCCCAGCGGTGTCGGTGGGGCCGACGGAGCCCGAGTGGGAGGACAGAGGGGTCCGGGGAGGGCGAGTCAGGGGAGGCACAGACTTCACATCTGTGCCCCTTGGCGAGATCAGATCCCACATTCCTACGGGCGGAGGGGACCGAGCGTCCCGCTGTGATGTCAGTGCCTCTCCCATGGGCAGGGGGACGCGCAGCTCTGCCCGCTCCTGCCCGGGCTCGTGCGAGCAGCCCGACCTGTCGGCACTGGCACACATCTTCTGGTTTGCCAGGCGAGCTTTTCTCACGCCACATTGGCACCGGAGCATCCGGAATGCTCTCCCCCTCCCCCCACCCTCCCCACCCCCCCCCTTATCTTTTTGGCAGGGTGAGCATGGCTCTGATTGCTGTTATTTAACGATGATGATGATGATTTTTTCCCCAGCCCCGGCTGCGGATGCTGCTCCGTGTGCCCTGTGCTCCCCGGCAGCACGGCACGGCGGTTAGCACCGTGCTGACGTCCCGCGTTCAGCCTCTCTCGAAGCTCTGTGTGTTATGAGGAAGGTTTTCCTCCCCGGGGAATCCTTTTAAGCGTTTGCTGGCGTTGCTCGCTGAGCACGGGACACGTTCCCTGTTCAGCTCTGTGGCCGCGCGAGAGCCGTGTGCTGATCCTTCCCCCCCTGGTTTCGCATTCCACACCGCTTTCCCGAGGAGCAAAGCTTGGACCAGAGCCTCCACCCCTCTGGAAAGCAGAGGAGACCTGGAGCTCTGGGGAGACGAGTTCGCTGCAGTCAGCCTGGGCTGGGAAGGATCTGCCCGTGCACTGCGGGATGGCAGCACCTTCAGGGCCGGCGGGTGTTTGCATCGTGTAGGGCATTGCTTCCACAGGGCATCAGTTAGCATCACACAGAGCACTGCTGTGCATTGTGCAGGGCACTGCATCACACAGGGCATCATTTAGCATCACACGAAGCATTGCTTTGCATTGTGCAGGGCACTGCATCACACAGGGCATTATCTGCATCACACAGAGCACTGCTTTGCATCACATGGAGCACTGCTTTGCATCTCAGGGCATTGCTTTGCATCACACAGGGCACTGCATCACACAGAGCACTGCTTTGCATTGTGCAGGGCATTGCTTTGCATCACACAGGGCATTGCATCACATAGGGCATCATTTTGCATCACACGGAGCATTGCTTTGCATCTCAGGGCACTGCTTTGCATCACACAGGGCATTGCATTGTGCAGAGCACTGCTTTGCATCACATGGAGCATTGCTTTGCATCAGTGCATCACATGGAGCATTGCTTTGCATCTCAGGGCATTGCTTTGCATCACCTGAGGCACTGCATCACATGGAGCATTGCTCTGCATCATGCAAGGCATTGCTTTGCATCACACAGGGCATTATTTGCATCACACAGAGCATTGCTTTGCATCACACACGGCATTACTTGCATCACACAGAGCATTGCTCTGCATCATGTGGGGCATTGCATCACATAGGGATCATTTTGCATCACACAGAGCATTGCTTTGCATCATGCAAGGCATTGCTTTGAGTCACTCAGGGCATTATTTGCATCTCAGGGCACTGCTTTGCATCACACAGAGCATTGCTTTGCATCAGTGCATCACATGGAGCACTGCTTTGCATCACACAGCATTGCTTTGCATTGTTGCTTTGCATCTCAGGGCGTTGCTTTGCATCACGTGGGGCATTCCCTCACATAGGGCATCATTTTGCATCACACAGCACTGCTTTGCATCACATAGAGCACTGCATCACACAGGGCATTGCTTTGCATCACATGGAGCATTGCTTTGCATCACGCAGGGCACTGCATCATGCAGAGCACTGCTTTGCATCACATGGAGCACTGCTTTGAGTTATGTGGGGCACTGCATCACACAGGGCATCGTTTTGCATCACATGGAGCACTGCATTGCATCACACAGAGCATTGCCTCATGCAGGGCACTGCTCTGCATCTCTCAGGGCACTGCTTTGGATCTCAGGGCACTGCATCACTCAGGGCACTGCTGTGCATCGCTCAGGGCATCACTTAAGGCCTCATCCCTCACCAGCTCTGCAGGAGCAGGGAGCTGCTGCTGCCGTCCGTCCCTTTGGGCCTTTACAGCCTGGGTTTGCAGGAGCAAGAGTTGCCTTTCTTCTTTCCCCTTTCCTTCCCTTCTTTTCCCTTTCCTTCCCTTCTTTTCCCTTTCCTTTCTTCTTTTCCCTTTCCTTTTTTCTTTTCCCTTTCTTTCCCTTCTTTTCCCTTTCCTTTTCCTTCTTTTCCCTTTCCTTTTCTTTTCCCTTTCCTTTTCTTCTTTTCCCTTTTCTCCCCTTCTTTTCCCTTTCCTTCTTTTCCCTTTCCTTTTCTTCTTTTCCCTTTGCTTTCCTTTTCTCTTTCCTTCCCTTCTTTCCCCTTTCCTCCCCTTCTTTTCCATTTCCTTCCCTTCTTCTCCCTTTCCTTTTCTTCTTTTCGCTTCCCTTCTTTTCCCTTTCCTCCTTCTTTTCCCTTTCCTTCTTTCCCCTTTCCTTTTCTTCTTTTCCCTTCCCTTCTTTTCCCTTTCCTCCTTCTTTTCCCTTTTCTTCTTTTCCCTTTCCTTCTTTTCGCTTCCCTTCTTTTCCCTTTCCTCCTTCTTTTCCCTTTTCTTCTTTTCCCTTTCCTTCTTTTCCCTTTCCTTTCTTCCTTTCCCTTTCCTCCCCTTCTTTTCCCTTTCCTTCTTTTCCCTTTCTCCCCTTCTTTTCCATTTCCTTCCCTTCTTCTCCCTTTCCTTTTCATCTTTTCCCTCCCCTTCTTTTCCCTTTTTTTCTCCTTCCTCTTTTCCAGGCGATGTTAAAGCCCGTCCCGGTTCGGCTCCTTGGGGTGCACCCCGAGCTTGTCACATGCAATAAATTGGCTCATTTATTAACGAGCCAACCCGCTCGGAAGCAAACAGAGTGGCTTGTGGATTAATCCTGCCCTGTTTGCGATAAGCAGTTTGATCCCCGCTCCTTTCAGGGGAATAATGGGCACGGCAGAGCGGCTTTGACTGATGAACTGCGCGCTTTATTTCAGCGCCTTGGTTCCTCTGGGACGCGTATCGATGCCGCCTTAATTAACCCTTCATTGGCGGTTACCTGACGGTGCTCCTCGCTTTGGGAGAGCAGCACTTTGGGGATGCAGAGTGTGTGGGGGAGCGTGGCCAGGGGGCTGAGGAGCTCCGGAGTGTCCCAGTGCCGCGTGAGCCCCCAAACTGGGAACGCTGGTGCGTACTGGGAGAGCATCGTGTGCTCCGGAGGCAGTGCAGCCCTTTGCAGTGCTGTTCGTGGGGCAGCTCTCGTGCAGGGGAGGGCACGGTGATGCTCTGCACGACGCATGGAGGGGCTGTGGGGGCTGTTTCACCGTGGCTGCTGCACTGGGCCGGAGCTTCGCACATCGGGGCCGCGAGCTGCGGGTTTCCTGCTGGGCTTCCCAGTTCTGCCAAGCCGAGCTCCGTGGGGAAGGGCAGAGGAAGCAAACCCGGCCCTCTGCGGCCGCTCATCGCTGAACTATTTGCTGTTTCATGGCTGGGGAGGGTGGAGGCCTCCGCCTGGGAGGGGGTCCCATCCCCGCTGCCATCTGTGTGCTGAGCGGGGCTGCGTTACGTGGCAGCTCGGGCTCAGGGCTGCGGGCGTTCCCAAGCAGCGCAGGGAGGGAATGCTGAATGCTGGGTCCCTGTGCTGTCGTTTGGGACGGGAACGTGTGCTGGGAGGGGGTGCAGGGACCCCCAACCCCCCCGTGGGGTTGGCAGTGCCCCCCATCACAGCCACGTGTGCTGCAGGGCCATCGCTGTTAGCAGCTGGGAGCAGTGCTGGTGGATGGGGTCTGGTGGTGTAGGACGAGTCCCACAGTGCCCGAGCGCTGGGTTATGGGGTCTGCAGTGGGAGCTGGGCGGTGTGGGGCTGCGGGTGCCCATCCCTGTGCTTCCCCCCCCCACCCATGGGTGCTGCTCAGGCCAGGCACTGCTGAAGCAGCTGTTATCTCCCTCTAAAATGGGATTTTCTCCTTTCTCTCGCGTGCTGCCGCTGCCCCAGTGGAGGCACAGCCCCGGGGTTCCTTGCTGGGCCCTAAAAGCTGCGAGGTTTGGGGTCGGGGAGGACGGGAGAGCCGTGCGCAGAGCTCCAGCTTTCCTTCAGTGGGGTTTGGGGATACGATTTGCCTTACAGTGCGTTTTGTTGTTCGCCGTAATGCCGTGCTCCCTTTTCAGAGGAGCTTAAGAATAAGCCGCGCTTCCTTTGTGATTTTTCTGCCTAATAACGGAGATTAAGGCTCCTGGTGTCGCGTAACCTCTGTTCTTAACAAACCCCCCCCATGAGCTGGCAGCAGTGTGAGCAAAAGGGTTCCCCGGCACCTCTGGGTGTGCTGCAGGATCCAGGGGGATGGGCACCCCAGAAATGAGCAGGGCTGCTTCTCCCTGCACCCCGGGAGCTGCGGTGGGGTGGGCTGTACCCGTCCGTCCCCGTGGGGAGGTGATGGAGAGGGGGGGGGGAGCGGTCCGCAGAGCCCGATTTGGGGGGTGTGTGTGTGTTTTGGGGGGGGGGGAGTGACGGTTGTGCCTTCTGCTGTCCCCGCAGGCCCTCAGAGCAAGGTGTCGCGGTGCCAGCCCAACGAGCACAACTGCCTGGGCACCGAGCTGTGCATCCACATGAGCAAGCTGTGCAACGGGCTCCACGACTGCTTCGACGGCTCGGACGAGGGGCCGCACTGCCGGGGTAGGTGTGCGAAGGGGAAGGGGGGGTGGGGGGGGGTCCGTTACCCACCGATGCTCTGCAGGATCTGTGGGTAGGTGGGAGCAGCGACACGAAATTGCTGTTTTCCCCCCCGGGCTGGGGAGCATCACGAGGTGCCTGGGCTGCTTTGGCTGCCGCGGTGCTTGGAAGGTGCTCGTGCCCCTGTCCCAGCAGCGGGCGGTCCGGGGGCAGCTGAGTTGGCAGTCTGCGCACTCAGAGATTATCCAGAGCCGCTTGCAAGTAAATGCCCATCATTCCTGAGCCTGCGGGCCATTAAATAACGGCATTGTCTCCCGGCTTTAACAGGCACGGGGAGTTGGGATTGTGGTTCAGATAAGAGATGCTGATGCATTTTTTTCCATATTTCCAGGAGCTTTGTTCCCCCCCTCAGCCCCCTTTCCAGGCTGGTCCCTGCTTGCTAATCCTGTTGGGAAACTCTCCCCAAATCTGGGCACGCATCGCTGCCCGGTGCTCAGCTCAGCTGTGCGGAAACGCGTGTCCCGGGCTGACCCTGGGGAGCTCGGTGCTCCCAGCCCAGCCCCCGCTGGGGGCTCTTTTGGGGCCTTTTCCATTCTGCTGAACCCGATCCCGAGCCGGGGCACGTCGCTCTTCTCTCCCCTCCCTCCTGCAGCCCCGTGCGTGCAGGCAGGAGGAGTGCGGTGCTTCCTGCCCTCGCCGACAATTAATATTTAGCTAATTGGTCTCAGCGGTGAAACGAGCTCTCGTTTTTCACGGCCGGTGGCCCCGGGCCAGGGCAGGTGCTGTGTGCTGCTCGTGGGTGCTGAGCCCCACACCTCCCCGACCTTCGCTCTGGGTTTAGGGTTCATCCGGGCGCGTTTAACCCAACCCGGAGCTGCGGGGCAGAGCGGAGCGGTGCTCCCAGTGCTCCCAGTGCTCCCAGTGGCCATCTGAGGGCACAGCGTGGGGCTCGTGAGCCCCCCCGGAGCAGCCCCAGGTCTCTCCGTTGCCCTGAGGTCTCTTCCTCCGCCGGGTCTGGTTTGTCCTGCAGAGCACCCGGCGGAGATGCACGTCCCCTCTGTGTCCCTCCGTTTGCACGGGAGATGGAGGTGATTCGATTTGCTGCAGTTCCCACCGTTGTCATCCCTGTCCCCCCTCGCTGTGCATCCTTTTCTTTTTCCCGGGGTGCTTTGGTGGGGAGATGAGAACCCGAAGGCGAGCGCTGCTCCAGGTTCTCACCTCCGCTCCGTGCCTCTCTCTCCGCAGAGCAACTGTCCAACTGCACGGCGCTGGGCTGCCAGCACCACTGCGTGCCCACGCTGAGCGGCCCGGCGTGCTACTGCAACAGCTCCTTCCAGCTGGCCGAGGACAGGAGGAGCTGCAAGGGTGGGTGTGGGCACGGGGGGCTCAGCGAGGGGGCCTAAAGGGGGTCCCGTGGGGCTCAGCACCTCTGGTCTCCCCGGGGTGGTGGTCTTCTCAGGATCATGGTCTCCCCAGGGCGGTGGTCACCCCAGAGTAAGGGTCTCCCCAGAGAGGTGGTCTCCCAGGGCAGTGGTCTCCCCAGGGCGGTGGTCACCCCAGGGCGGTGGTCTCCCCAGGGTGGTGGTCACCCCAAAGTGAGGGTCTGCACAGAGTGAGGGTCACCCCAAAGAGGTGGTCACCCCAGGGTGGTGGTCTCCCAAGGGTAGTGGTCTCCCCAGGATTTTGGTCACCCCAGAGTGAAGGTCTCCCCAGGGCGGTGGTCTCCCAGGGTGGTGGTCTCCCCAGGGCAGTGGTCTCCCCAGAGTGAGAGTCACCCCAGAGAGGGGGTCTCCCCAGGGCAGTGGTCTTCCCAGGTAATGGTCTCCCAGGGCAGTGGTCATCCCAGAGTGAGGGTCTCCCCAGAGAGGTGGTCTCCCAGGGCAGTGGTCTTCCCAGGGTGGTGGTCTCCCCAGGTTTTTGGTCACCCCAGAATGAAGGTCACCCCAGAGAGCTGGTCTCCCAGGGCAGTGGTCTCCCCAGGGTGGTGCTCACCCCAGAGTGAGGGTCACCCCAGATGGTGGTCTCCCCAGGGTGGTGGTCTCCCAGGGGTGGTGGTCTCCCCAGGATTCTGGCCTCTCAGGGCAGTGGTCACCCCAGAGTGAGGGTCTCCCCAGAGAGGTGGTTTCCCCAGAGTGGTAGTCTCCCCAGATGATGGTCTCCCCAAAGTCCTGGTCTCCCAGGGTGCTGGTCTCCCCAGAGCGGTGGTCACCCCAGAGTGAGGGTCTCCCCGGAGAGGGGGTCTCCCCAAGGTGGTGGTCTCCCCAGGGTTGTGGTCACCCCAGAGTGAGGGTCTCCCCAGAGAGGTGGTCTCCCCAGAGCGGTGGTCTCCCCAGGGCGGTGGTCTCCCCAGGGCGGTGGTCTCCCTTCAGCTGTGGGTCTGCTGGGTGTGCTGGGCTGAGGGGCACGGAGAATGCAGCTCCGTGTGCCCACACGGGCGTCAGTGCTGGGGAACGGGGCAGGGTCAGAGGGCAACGCCTGGAAACCTGCGGGGTCCGGGGCTTCAGTGCCTCCGCCTCTCCTTTATCTGAGCAGAGGTGGAGGGGGGGATGTTATCAGCTCTGCACGCAGCTCTTGGGCCCTTTCATCTCGCACAAGAAAGCAGCGTGCAAACCGGGGGGTGGGTGGAAGCTGAGTATGAGAGCATTCCGAGCTGGGAAATGAGGTGTGGGTTTTGCGGGGCAGGGAGGAGGGCCGGGCAGCAGCGAGGCCTTGAACGGTGAGGAAGGCTTCTCCTTCTGCCTCTCCTCTGCCCGGGGTGATGCTCTCCAGGGGCAGTGCTGGAGGCCCTTGGGACGGAGCCTTTGGTTCCTGTGTGCGTGTTGGGGTCTCCTTGCTGGCTGCGTGCAGCTCCAGACCTCGCTGCTTGGCTTTGTTTCCCAGACTTCGATGAATGCACCGTGTACGGCACCTGCAGCCAGAGCTGCACCAACACCGAGGGCTCCTACACGTGCAGCTGCGTGGAAGGATACCTCCTGCAGCCTGACAACAGGTCCTGCAAAGCCAAGAACGGTGAGAGGGGCAGCTCGTGCCAGCACTCAGCCCCGACCCTTTGCTTTACCACCCCTTATCTCTCCGCCGATGATCTTTGAGGTCCTCCCAGACCCAGGCTGCTCTCTGGTGCGTGTTAGCTGCGTGTCACAGCCCCGTTTCTCTGCTCCCAGAGCCCGTGGACCGCCCGCCCGTGCTGCTGATCGCCAACTCGCAGAACATCCTGGCCACGTACCTGAGCGGTGCCCCCGTGCCCAACATCACCCCCACCAGCGCCAAGCAGACCACGGCCATGGACTTCAACTACGTGGAGGACACGGTGTGCTGGGTGCACGTGGGCGACAGCGCGTCCCAGACCGTCCTCAAGTGCGCCAGGATTCCCAACCTGAAGGGCTTCGTGGAGGAGCGCTCCATCAACATCTCGCTCAGCCTGCACCGTGAGTGCCCCCCCGCGCTGTCCTCCTCCTCCTCCTCCTCCTCCTCCCCCCCCTTTTTTTGCTCTCTTTCCTTCCCTCTGAGCCCTGTGGTTTCTCTGCACGGGCGTGCCGATGGTGCAGGGAGGATGGGGACGGTACCTGCGCAGTGCGTTGGGGGGGGGACTGCAGCGATTCTCGTTTCCTCTTTTGGTTTACGCCGCCGTCCCCGCCCTG
Source organism: Callipepla californica brunnescens (assembly GCA_023055505.1). Lineage (NCBI taxonomy): Eukaryota > Metazoa > Chordata > Aves > Galliformes > Odontophoridae > Callipepla > Callipepla californica. Next base: position 1,365 of record JALIRH010000273.1, on the reverse strand, counting down.
AGCTGCGGTTGGGAGCAGAATCCCGACCCAAAATCTGCTCCGTGACTCAGAGGGCCACGGTGCTGCTGTTTTGCTATGAGGAGGGTTGCAGCACGGGCTCCTGTCGGGGCTTGCTGCTCCCAGCTCGCTCCCTTTGCTGCAGTTTTGGTGCTCTGTGGCTCAGCCCTCTGCTGGGAGATGGCACCATGAGCCCCCCCCCCACCCGCACCCCCACCCCCTCCCACCCCCTCCCCCAGCCCGGGGTTCCCGGTCTGTGTGCACAGGGGAGGGATGGATGGAGCTGTGTGTTCAGGGCAGTGTGTATTTTTAGGGTGAGGCCTCACCCTTTGCTTCTGCAGCCTGAAATTAGGCAGGAGGGGCCGTGTGAGGTCCGCCTTCGTGGGCTCCTTCCTCCTCCACGTTGCTCTGTTCTGGGGGGGGGGGGGGGCAGAGCTCAGGGTCCAGAGGAGCTCAGTGTTGACCTTTCAGGTCCTGAGTGTGCAGTGTCCATGGGGGGGTGGGCACAAAGCCCCTCCTCCAGCACACAGGTGACTTTGCAGTGGGGTGGATTTGCTTCTTTTGGGGTGGATTTGCTTCTTTTGGGGAGATAACGTCGTTGTCACCCCCCCCCCCAACCCTGGGGATGCTAAGACCTGTGACCCCAGCTGGGCACACTTCCTTGGTGCTATGTGGGGCCATCCCCGTGGGGCATCACGGCCCGGAGCCTCAGGAGCCTTGGTGTCCCCTCCGTGTCCCTGCGGGGAGGTGATTCGTGTCCCTCGTGTCGTGGGAGCTGTGTGGGGTGCACTGAGCTCTGGAGCTGATGCTCTCTTCCCCGGTCACCGTTCCCAAGTGCTCGTTTTGCACCGTGGTTTATCTCCTTCCCCATTTTCCACCCCCCTTTCCTGGGGCAGCTCTTCCACCTTCTGCTCTAATATAAAGAAGAGGGGAAAGAAAAAAACGACAGCAACAGAGCAGTGTCGCTCCGAGGCTCAATTTGGGGCTCAGTTCAGGGCTCATTTCGGGGCTCAGTTTGGGGTTCAGTTTGGGACTCAGTTTGGGGCTCAGTTGAGGGCTCAGTTCGGGGCTCAGGGCTCAATTTGGGGCTCAATTTGGGGCTCAGTTTGGGGCTCAGTTCAGGGCTCAGTTTGGGGCTCAGTTCGGGGCTCAGGGCTCAATTTGGGGCTCAGTTTGGGGCTCAGTTCGGGGCTCAGGGCTCAATTTGGGGCTCAGTTTGGGGCTCAGTTTGGGGCTCAGTTCAGGGCTCAGTTCGGGGCTCAGTTCGGGGCTCAGGGCTCAATTTGGGGCTCAGTTCGGGGCTCATTTCGGGGCTCAGTTTGGGGTTCAGTTTGGGGCTCAGTTTGGGGCTCAGGGCTCAATTTGGGG
>JALIRH010000272.1:0-38105 GCA_023055505.1 Callipepla californica brunnescens | reverse complement strand
GGGACCCCCATGGCCACTTTGCACCCCACAAATCCACAGTACCCCCCCCCCCCCTTTCCACCTCGGGACCCCCTCTCCCTCTCTGATGGTGGCACCGGGGTGACCCCCCCCCTCCTCCCCCCCACATTTGTCCCCCAAATATCAGTGCCCCCTCTGACGGTGACCCTGGGGTGACTCCCACCCCCCACCTTTGTCCCCCAATTATCGTTGTCCCCTCTGATGGTGACCACCCCCCCCACCTTTGCCCCCCAAATATCAGTGTCCCCTCTGATGGTGGCATTGGGGGTGACCCCCCCCACCCCACCTTTGCCCCCCCCAAATATCGGTGTCCCCCTCTGACGGTGGCACCAGAGGACTTCGGGGTGACCCCCCCTCCCCCCACCTTTGTCCCCCAATTATCGTTGTCCCCCTCTGATGGTGACCTCCCCCCACCTTTGCCCCCCAAGTATCAGTGTCCCCTCTGATGGTGGCATTGGGGTGACCCCCCCCACCCCACCTTTGCCCCCCCAAATATCGGTGTCCCCTCTGACGGTGGCACCAGAGGACTTCGGGGGTGACCCCCCTCCCCCCACCTTTTGTCCCCCAATTATCGTTGTCCCCTCTGATGGTGACCCCCCCCCCCACCTTTGCCCCCCAAGTATCAGTGTCCCCTCTGATGGTGGCATTGGGGTGACCCCCCCCACCCCACCTTTGCCCCCCCAAATATCGGTGTCCCCTCTGACGGTGGCACCAGAGGACTTCGGGGTGACCCCCCCCCCCCACGTTTGTCCCCCCCAGCCGCGAGGAACGTGCTGTGGGTGATCGAGGGGACCTCGTGTGACCTCCCGTGGCAGGCCGCCCTCTTCAAGGGGGACAAATTCATCTGCGGGGGGACGCTGGTGGCCCGCAGCTGGGTGCTGACGGCCGCCCACTGCCACGTCCATGGGTAGGAGGGCACGGGGGGGGAGGGGAGGGGGGGGATGGGGTGTGGGGTGGAACTCTGTGGGGTGCTCTGTGTGATTGGTGCCAAGAACCCCAACTCTGCTCCATTATTCCCAATATTCCCCCAAAGAACCCCAACTCTGCCCCTCCCCCCACTATTTCCCCATAGAACCCCAACTCTGCTCCATTATTCCCAATATTTTCCCTTTTCCCCCCAATTTGCCCCCATAGAACCCCAACTCTGCTCTATTATCCCCAATATTCCCCCAAAGAACCCCAACTCTGCCCTTTTATTCCCAATATTTTCCCCTTTCCCCCCCAGTATTCCCCTAAAGAACCCCAACTCTGCTCCATTATTCCCAATATTCCCCCAGATAACCCCAACTCTGCCCTTTCACCCCCAATATTTTCCCTTTCCCCCCACTATTTCCCCAAAGAACCCCAACTCTGCCCTTTTCCCCCCACTATTTCCGCATAGAACCCCAACTCTACTCTATTATTCCCAGTATTCCCCCAAGGAACCCCAACTTTCCCCCTTCCCCCCCAATTTTCCCCCACAGAACCCCAACTCTGCCCTTTACCCCCCCTATTTTCTCCCAAAGAACCCCAACTCTCCCCTTCCCCCCCCAATATTTTCCCTTTCCCCCCCCATATTCCCCAAATAACCCCAACTCTGCCCTTCCCCCCCAATTTCCCCCCAAATATCCCCAACTCTCCCCCTTTCCCCCCATTTTCCCCCAAAGAACCCCAACTCTCCTCTTTTATTCCCAATATTCCCCCAAATATCCCCAACTCTGCCCTTCCCCCCCAGTTTTCCCCCAAAGAACCCCAAACTCTGCCCTTTTCCCCCCAATATTTTCCCTTTACCCCCCAATTTTCCCCCAAAGAACCCCAACTCTGCCCTTTCCCCCCCAATATTTTCTCTTTCCCTCCCAATATTCCCCCAATTAACCCCAACTCTCCCCTTCCCCCCCAGTATTCCCCCATAGAACCCCAACTCTGCCCTTTCCTACCCACTATTTTCCCAAAGAACCCCAACTCTCCCCTTTCCCCCAGTATTCCCCCAAAGAACCCCAACTCTGCCCTTTTATTCCCAATATTTTCCCCTTTCCCCCCCAATATTCCCCCCAATATCCCCAACTCTGCCCTTTTCCCCCCAATATTCCCCCAAAGAACCCCAACTCTCCCCTTCCCCCCCCCAGTATTTTCCCTTTCCCTCCCAATATTCCCCCAATTAACCCCAACTCTCCCCTTTCCCCCCAATTTTCCCCCAAAGAACCCCAACTCTCCCCTTTCCACCCCAATATTCCTCCAAATAACCCCAACTCTCCCCTTTCCACCCCAATATCCCCCCAAAGAACCCCAACTCTCCCCTTCCCCCCCAGTATTCCTCCAAATATCCCCAACTCTCCCCTTTTCCCCCAATTTTCACCCAAAGAACCCCAACTCTGCTCTTTTATTCCCAATATTCCCCCAATTAACCCCAAACTCTCCCCTTCCCCCCCCCAAATAACCCCCCTCCCCGCCCCCCACCATCTCCTCCCCCCCCCTACCCCCCTCCGTCCCCAGCCACCTCAGTGTCCGCCTGGGGGGCCGCGGCCGCCGTGCCCCCACCAGCACCGAGCAGCGCCGGCTGTCGGCCAAAGCCATCGTGTTCCCGCACTACGACGCGGCCACCAAGGACGGGGACCTGATGCTCATCAAGCTCCTGCAGCCCCGCCCGCCTCTCCGAGCACGTCAAGCCGCTGCCCCTGGCCTCGGGCTGCCCCGTGGCCGGCATGACCTGCCAGGTTTCGGGGTGGGGGTCCACCACCAGCCCCGAAGGTACAGGCACCCGTTTCCTACGGGGTGGGGTGGGGGCCACCCGACGTCCTACGGGACTGTTGGGCCCTATAGATTTGAGGGTGGGGGTCCCGCGACGTTTAGGTTGATCTTCTGCCTACGGGTCAGGGGTCCTACGACTTCTGGTTGACCTTCGTCCTTTGGATCTGGGATTGGAGGTCCTACAACCATTGGTTGACCTTCCCCCTACGGATCAGGGGTCCTACAACCTTTGGTTGACCTTCTCCCTATGGATCGGGGTCCTACAACCTTTGGTTGACCTTCTCCCTATAGATCAGGGGTCCTACAACCTTTGGCTGACCTTCTCTCCATGGATCATGGTCCTACAACCTTTGGTTGACCTCCTCCCCATGGATCGGGGTCCTACAACCTTTGGTTGACCTCCTCCCTCCAGATCTGGGGTTTTAGATCCCACATCTTTGGTTGACCTTCTCCGTACAGATCAGGGATCCCACAACTCCTGGTTGACCTCCCTATGGATGAGGGTTGGAGATCCTACAACCTTTGGTTGACCTCCTCCCCATGGATCGGGGGTCCTACAACCTCTGGTTGACCTCCTCCCTATAGATCAGGGGTCCTGCAACCTCTGGTTGACCTCCTCCCTACAGATCAGGGATCCTACAACCATTGGTTGACCTTCTCCCTATGGATTGGGGTCCTGCAACCTTTGGTTGACCTTCTCCCTATGGATCGGGGTCCTACAACCTCTGGTTGATCTTCTCCCCATGGATCAGGGTCCTACAACCTTTGGTTGACCTTCTCCCTATAGATCAGGGATCCTATAACCTCTGGTTGACCTTCTCCCTATAGATCAGGGTCCTACAACCTCTGGTTGACCTCCTCCCCATAGATCAGAGGTCCTACAACTTCTGGTTGACCTCCTCCCCATGGATCGGGGTCCTACAACCCTTGGTTGACCTCCTCCCTCCAGATCTGGGGTTTTAGGTCCTACATCTTTGGTTGACCTCCTCCCTATGGGTCGGGGGTTGGCACTGGGGACATCAGGAATGGTGGCAGCCGGGGGTCCAGCTGTGACACCGTGTCCTCTGTCACCTGCAGTCACCTTCCCCGAGGGACCTCCACTGCGCCAAAGTCACCATCGTCCCCGAGGAGCGGTGCCGGCGCATCTACCCCGGCTCCATCACCGCCAACATGGTGTGCGCCGGGGGAACACCGCAACCGCGCCGACTCCTGCCAGGTGAGGGCCAAGCTCGGCGCTGACCGCTTTATTTTGGGGGGGGGGGGACCCCAAATTTGGGGTGGTTCTATGGGAGGGGGGTGAGAGATGGACCCCCCCTAAAGTGTCACCCCAAATTTGGGGCGGTTCTGTGGCCAAAAACAGACCCAAATTTGGGGCGGTTCTGTGGCCAAAAACAGACCCAAATTTGGGATGGTTCTATAGGGAGTGAGAGATGGGACCCCCCTTAAAGTGTCAGCCCAAATTTGGGGTGGTTCTATGGGGGTGTGAGACCTGGACCCCCCCCTTAAAGTGTCACCCCAAATCTGGGGCGGTTCTGTGGCCCTAAACAGACCCAAATTTGGGGGAGTTTCTCTGACCCAAAACGACCCCAAATTCGAAGCCGTTCTATGGGGGCTGTGAGACCCCCGGACCCCCTCCCCTCCCCCCCTCCCTCCCCCCCCTCCCTCCCACCCCCCCAAAAAACCCCAAAGCATCGCCCCTCTTCCCCCCATCAGGGCGATTCCGGGGGACCCCTCGTGTGCGACGGACGTCTCCAGGGCATCGTTTTCATGGGGGTCCGGGCGTCCTGCGGGGACCCCCCAAAAACCCGGCGTCTATGTCAACCTCTGCAAATACACCCGGTGGATCCATGACACCATGAGAAGGAACTGAGTCCCCCCCATCCCCCCCCCCCAAAATCTGCCCGTCCCCTCCCCCACCCCGTCCCCAGAGGATGGGGTCCTCCCGGAGTCGGCCGGTCCGAGCCCTGGGACACCGCGCCCCGGGGTGGGCAGGGGTCGGCGTGGGGGGGTCCCCGTGGGAGATGTCCGTGAATAAAAATGGTGTTTTTTGGAGGACAGAGAAGCAATTTTGGGGGTTGTCAAGGCGCCTCGAGTCCCCTCCTCCCCCCTCCCCTCACCTCCGTGGTGGGGAGGAGAGGAGGAGCCGGTGTTGGTGGGGGGAGGGGGGAGCAGATCAGCTGCCCCCACTTTGAGTGGACCGTGGTCAACCCTGATTTGGGGTGGATCTCCTCTTTGCTGGGGGGTTGAGCCCACTGTGGAGGTGACCTCCTGACCCCACTCCATGTGGACCCCCTTGTGGAGGTCATCTCCTGACCCCACTCCATGTGGATCCCATTTTGGAGGTCACCTCCTGACCCCACTCCAGGTGGACCCCACTCCATGTGGACCCCCTTGTGGAGGTCATCTCTTGACCCCACTCCAGGTGGACCCCACTCCAGGTGGACCCCCTTGTGGAGGTCATCTCCTGACCCCATTCCAGGTTGACCCCCATTGTGGAGGTCATCTCCTGACCCCACTCCATGTGGACCCCATTTTGGAGGTCACCTCCTGACCCCCACTCCATGTGGACCCCATCGTGGAGGCCATCTCCTGACTCCACTCCAGGTTGACCCCACTCCAGGTGGACCCCATTTTGGAGGTCACCTCTTGACCCCACTCCAGGTTCACCCCACAGTGGAGGGCACCTCCTGGAGGTCACCCACCCCCAAGGGGAAGAACTTTCCACCTCCACAGGGAAACAATTTCCCCCAACCCCAAGGGGACAATTTCCTCATCAGCTCAGGAGGAGGAGTAGGGCCACCGGTGGCTTCTGGGATCCGTATTTCACGAGGAGGTTTTGGAGCCCATCAGAATTTCGGTGGTGAAGATCCCACCTCAGTGGGATCACGGGGCGACCGCGTTGGGAGGTCTGGATCTTCTTCGGAGGTCGAAGCTGGGATCTGTTCAGCGTGTCCGTGATGGAGGTCTGGTCCGTATGTTGGTGGAGATGTGCTCCACGTGTCCTTGGAGGTCTGGTCCATAAGTTGGTGGAGATCTGGTCAGGTTTGGTCCATAAGTTGTTGGAGGTCTGGTCCGCATGTCCGTGGAGGTCTGGTCCATGTTTCCATGGAGATCTGGTCCATGTGTCCATGGAGGTCTGGTCAGGTTTGGTCCATAAGCTGTTGGAGGTTTGGTCCACGTGTCCGTGGAGGTCTGGTCCATATGTTGGCGGAGATGTGCTCCACGTGTCCATGAAGTTCTGGTCCATATGTTGGTGGAGACGTGGTCCACGTATCCGTGGAGGTCTGGTCCATATATTGGTGGAGATCTCATCCACATGTCCATGGAGGTCTGGTCCATAAGTTGGTGGAGGTCTGGTCCACGTGTCCATGAAGTTCTGGTCCATATGCTGATGGAGGTCTGGTCCATATGTTGGTGGAGATGTGGTCCATGTGTCTGTGGAGGTCTGGTCCTCGTGTCCGTGGAGGTGTGGTCCACGTGTCCGTGGAGGTCTGGTCCGTATGTTGGTGGAGATGTGGTCCACGTGTCCATGAAGTTCTGGTCCACGTGTCTGTGGAGATGAGGTCCACACATCCATGGAGAGTGAGGTCCACGCGCCCACGGAGATGAGGTCCTCGTGTCCGTGGAGATGAGGTCCACGCGCCCACGGAGATGAGGCCCACCCGTGGAGGTCCTCACTGTGCCCCACCGCGGCCGTCCCGCAGCGTGTCCGCATCCACCCGCCCCACTCATGACACCGCCATTCCCGCGTCACCCGTGTCCCCGAGCCACCCCTGCGTCACGCCGTGTGTCACCCGGGGCCACCCACCGTGTCACCCGGGGCCACCCACGGTCACAGCGCTCCCGTGGGGGGACACCCGTGGGGGGACACCCGTGGGGGGGGGGGAGGGGGGGAGGCGGCACCGCGTCCCCTCCCCACCGCTGTGGGTCGCGAGTGGGGAAGGAACGAAGGAAGCGAGGCCGTGGGGTCGGTGGTGGTGGCAGTGGGTGGCAGGCCCGGGCTGGTCCAGCCTTGGCCCGAGGGTTAATGAGGTAATTAGCGCTAATTAACCCCCCCAAAGATGGGAGCGGAGGAACTGGGAGAACTGGTCGGGCCCCAACCCCGCAGCTCCGGGTGCTGCGCCAATGTGCCGTCGCCGTGGGGCAGACGTGGCCCAACCCACGCGCCCGCCCCTCCCCCCGTGGGGTCCTGGGGGTTCCCACGTCCCCCCCCAAATCCACACTGTCCCCTCCTGTCCCCCCATATCCCCCCACCGTACCCTCATGGCCCCTCCTGTCCCCCCTATCCCCACCCCCACATCCCCTCGTGGCCCCTATGAGGTCCCCCGTGTCCCCCACATCCCCTCGTGTCCCCCCCACGTCCCCTCACGAGGTCCCCCACCCCCACACATCCCCCCCGTGTCCCCTCCTGGGGTCCCCCCCATGTCCCCTCGTGTCCTCCATGTCCCCCATGTCCCCACATGAGGTCCCCCCATGTCCCCTCGTGTCCCCTCATGTCCCCCGTGTCCCCTCATGAGGTCCCCCCATGTCCCCTCGTGTCCCCTCGTGTCCCCCCGTGTCCCCTATGAGGTTCCTCATGTCCCCCACATCCCCTCGTGTACCCCCACGTCCCCTCACGAGGTCCCCCACCCCCACACATCCCCCCGTGTCCCCTCCTGGGGTCCCCCCATGTCCCCTCGTGTCCCCCATGTCCCCTGTGTCCCCTCATCAGGTCCCCCCATGTTCCCCTCGTGTCCCCCATGTCCCCTGTGTCCCCTCATGAGGTCCCCTTGTGTCCCCCTCGTGTCCCCTATGTCCCCTCATGAGGTCCCCTCGTGTCCCCTCGTGTCCCCCGTGTCCCCCGTGTCCCCTCATGAGGTCCCCTCGTGTCCCCTCGTGTCCCCCCACGTCCCCTCACGGGGTCCCCCACCCCCAGACATCCCCTCGTGTCCCCTCCTGGGGTCCCCCCATGTCCCCCCGTGTCCCCTCATGAGGTCCCCCCATGTCCCCTCGTGTCCCCCATGTCCCCCGTGTCCCCTCATGAGGTCCCCCCAAATGTCCCCTCGTGTCCCCCCATGTCCCCCGTGCCCCCCCAGATGTTGCAGCTGCCACCTGTGTCCCCTCCCCTCCCCCCCCCCCCTCAGTGTGGATCCCCACGAGGATGACCCCGCTGCCCACCAGATCCCGGGGTGGGGACACGGGTGGGGACATCCCCGGACGACGTCCGCCACCGATCACGTGTGGGATCTCCAAAGGCAGCGAACCTGAGGGGACGTCTCTGCGGATCAGATCTCCGTGGGATCCTGGTCAACGAGATCACCGTGGGGTGGGATCTCAGGAGACCAGATCTCCGTGGGGTGGGATCTCAGGAGATCAGATCTCCGTGGGGTGGGATCTCAGGAGATCAGAACCCCACGGGTGGATCTCGGTAGACCAGATCTCCATGGGATGGGATCCTGGTCGATCAAAATCCCATGGATGGATCTTTGCAGACCCAGATCTCCATGGATGGATCTTGGTAGGCCGGATCTCCGTGGGTTGGGATCTTGGTGGATCAAAACCACACGGGTGGATCTCAGCAGACCCAGATCTCCATGGGATGGGATCTCAGTAGGTCAGACCTCCATGGATGGGATCTCAGGAGATCAGATCTCCATGGGATGGGATCCTGATCGATGAGATCTCCATGGATGGATTTCGGTAGACCAGATCTCCATGGGATGGGATCTCGGTAGACCAAAACCCCATGGACGGATCTTTGCGGACCCAGATCACCGTGGGATGGGATCTCAGCAGACCTAGATCTCCTTGGGATGGGATCTCAGTAGATCAGAACCCCACGGATGGATCTCGGTAGGCCAGATCTCCATGGGATGGGATCACAGTAGGTCAGATCTCCATGGGATGGGATCCTGGTCGATCAAAACCCCATGGATGGATCTTTGCAGACCCAGGTCTCCACTGATGGGATCTCAGGAGATCAGATCTCCATGGGGGGAGATCCTGGTCAACGAGATCTCCATGAATGGGATCTCAGGAGACCAGATCTCCATGGGGTGAGATCTTGGTGGATCAAAACCCCATGGGTGGATCTCAGGAGACCAGATCTCCATGGGATGGGATCCTGGTCAACGAGATCTCCATGGATGGATCTTGGTAGGCCAGATCTCCATGGGTTGGGGATCTTGGTGGATCAAAACCCCACGGGTGGATCTCAGCAGACCCAGATCCCCACAGGATGGGATCTCAGTAGATCAGATCTCCTTGGGATTGGGTCTTGGTAGACCGGATCTCCATGGGGTGGATCCTGGTCGATGAGATCTCCACGGGTGGATCTCAGCAGACCCAGATCTCCACGGGTGGATCTTTGCAGACCCAGATCTCCACGGGGTGGGATCTCAGCAGGTCAGAACCCCACGGGTGGATCTCAGCAGACCCAGATCTCCACGGGATGGGACCTCTCCGTGGGGTGGGACCTCTCCGTGGGGTGGGACCTCTCCGTGGGTTGGGACCTCCCCGTGGGGTGGGATCCCAGCAGACCCAGATCTCCGTGGGGTGGGACCTCCCCGTGGAGTGGGACCTCCCCGTGGGGTGGGATCCCAGCAGACCCAGATTCTCCGTGGGGTGGGACCTCCCCGTGGGGTGGGACCTCTCCGTGGGGTGGGATCCCAGCAGACCCAGATCTCCGTGGGGTGGGGACCTCCCCGTGGGGTGGGACCTCTCCGTAGGGTGGGATGCCAGCAGACCCAGATCTCCACGGGATGGGACCTCTTCGTGGGGTGGGACCTCTCCGTGGGGTGGGACCTCCCCGTGGGGTGGGACCTCTCCGTGGGGTGGGATCCCAGCAGACCCAGATCTCCGTGGGGTGGGACCTCCCCGTGGGGTGGGATCCCCACGCCGTGAGCTCGGGGTTCGACGCCGCGTTCCGTGTGCCAGATCAGCATCGCCGCGGCGTGGACTCATCCCCGCGTGACTCATCCCCCACGTGACTCGTCCCCGCGGTTCCTCTCCCGCTCCTCTCCGCCCTTAATTAGTCGGCAGGGCGCTAATTGCTCCGGCCGTGATAAGGGGGGAGGGGGGGGGGAGGGGGAACGCGGGCCCCGATGGGGGGGGGGGTGACCCCCAAACCCCTCAGGGGATCTATAAGGGGACCCCAAATCCGAGGGGTGACCCCAAAAACCACTTATGGGACCCAAGGGCTGGATCCCAAATTGAAGTTACACCCCAATACCCCCGAATGGGATCTATAAGGTGGACCCAAATCGGAGGGGTGACCCCAAAACCCCTGATGGGATCCATGGGGTGGACCCCAAATCAGAGGGGTGACCCCAAAACCCCTGATGGGATCCATGGGGTGGACCCCAACCATCTCATGGATCAAACTTAAGCCGGTGTGCATTGGGATGGAGGGATGGATGGAGGGAAGGAGGGAGGGAGGGATGGAGAGAGGGAGGGAGGGATGGAAGGATGGAGGGATGGAGGGAGAGAGGGAGGGAAGGGATGGAAGGATGGAGGGATGGAGGGAGAGAGGGAGGGAGGGATGGATGGAGGAGGGGGAGGGGGTGGAGGGAGAGTGGGATGGAGAGAGAAAGGGAGGGAGGGATGGATGAAGGGAGGGAGGGAGAGAGGGATGGAGGGATGGAGGGAGAGAGGGATGGATGGGGGGGATGGAGGGAAAGTGGGATGGAGGGAGAAAGGGAGGGAGGGATGGATGGAGGGATGGAGGGAGGGATGGAGGGAGGGATGGAGGGAGGGGGGATGGAGGGAGGGATGGAGGGATGGAGAGAGGGATACAGGGATGGATGGAGGGGAGATGGAGGGAGAGTGGGATGGAGGGAGGGATGGAGGGATGGAGGGAGGGATAGAAGGAGGGATGGAGGGAGAGAGGGATGGAGGGATGGAGAGAGGTATACAGGGATGGAGGGAGAGAGGGATGGAGGGATGGAGGGAGAGAGGGATGGATGGGGGGGATGGAGGGAAAGTGGGATGGAGGGAGAAAGGGAGGGAGGGATGGATGGAGGGATGGAGGGAGGGATGGAGGGAGGGATGGAGGGAGGGGGGATGGAGGGAGGGATGGAGGGATGGAGAGAGGGATACAGGGATGGATGGAGGAGGGATGGAGGGAGGGGGGATGGAGGGAGGGATGGAGGGATGGAGGGAGGGATAGAAGGAGGGATGGAGGGAGAGAGGGATGGAGGGATGGAGAGAGGTATACAGGGATGGAGGGAGAGAGGGATGGAGGGATGGAGGGAGAGAGGGATGGATGGGGGGGATGGAGGGAAAGTGGGATGGAGGGAGGAAAGGGAGGGAGGGATGGATGGAGGGATGGAGGGAGGGGGGATGGAGGGAGGGATGGAGGGATGGAGAGAGGGATACAGGGATGGATGGAGGAGGGATGGAGGGAGAGTGGGATGGAGGGAGGGATGGAGGGATGGAGGGAGAGAGGGATGGAGGGATGGAGAGAGGGATGCAGGGATGGGTGGAGGGGGGGGATGGAGGGAGAGTGGGATGGAGGGAGGGATGGAGGGATGGAAGGAGGGAGGGAGGGATAGGGGGATGGATGGAGGGGGGGATGGAGGGAGAGTGGGATGGAGGGAGAAAGGGAGGGAGGGAGGGAGGGAGGGATGGAGGGATGTACATCTGGGTGGGCAGGTGGACGGACAGACGGACAGATGGACGGGTGGGCAGATGGACAGACGGACCGTTGGGTGGGCAGATGGATGGAAGGACAGATGGACAGCTGGATGGGTGGGCAGTCAGGTGGATGGACAGGAGGGTGGACGGACAGACGGACAGTTGGGTGGGCAGGAGGATGGACAGACGGACAGCCAGGCAGTGCTCGCAGCCTGACGGACAGACGGACAGCGCCCGGATCGTTCCCTTTAACCGCAGCCAAAACCCCGACCCCACCCAACCCATCCCGGGGGGGGGGGAACCGCCCTTCCCAACCCCCCCCATCCCCCACCCACCCATCCCCCACCCATCCCCGGGGACGCCGCGACCGGTCCGTCCGTCCATCCATCCGTCCGTCCGTCCGTCCGTCAGGCCGGGGCTGTTTTCCACCCCGAACGGGCGGGGAGGACAAAAGACGACGTCGGCGTTTCCTCCGGGGACATCAAAGCCGTCATCACCACCACCACCATCATCATCATCATCATCACCATCATCATCGTCATCGTCACCCACGGGGGCCGCGGAGACACCCACGGCCGCGCTGTCCCCGCCGCCCGCCCCGCTATAAATACGCCCCACGCCGTCGGTGCTCGGCTCCCGACGCTCCTCCTCCCGCAGGTGAGGGCCGTGTCCGTCCGTCCGTCCGTGGGGGACGCGTCCATCCCCCCCCCCCAAAAATAAAGGGGGGGGAGGGGGGGAGGGGTTCTGGGTTTGGGGTTCGTTGTGGGGGTGGGTCAAGTGGGGGAGGAGTGTTCGCTGGGGGGGGGGGGGGTGAGGGGATGGGGGTGTAGCTGGGGGGGGGGGATTTGGGTCTGGGGTCTGAGAGGATGGGTGTGTACATGGGGGGGGGATTTTGGGTCTGGGGTCTATGAGATTGGATATATATCGGGGGGGAGGGAATTGGGTCTGGGGTCTGAGGGAATGGATATGTACCTGGGGGGGGGGGGGAATGGGTCTGGGGTCTGAGAGGATGAGTGTGTATCTGGGGGGGGGGAATTGGGTCTGGGGTCTGAGGGGATGGATTTGTACCTGGGGAGAGGAGGAATTGGGTCTGGGGTCTGAGGGGATGGGTGTGTACCTGGGGGGGGGAGGAATTGGGTCTGGGGTCTGAGGGGATGGATTTGTACCTGGGGGGGGGAGGAATTGGGTCTGGGGTCTGAGGGGATGGATTTGTACCTGGGGGGGGGAGGAATTGGGTCTGGGGTCTGAGAGGATGGGTGTGTAGCTGAGGGGGGGAATTGGGTCTGGGGTCTGAGGGGATGGGTGTGTACCTGGGGAGAGGAGGAATTGGGTCTGGGGTCTGAGGGGATGGGTGTGTACCTGGGGGGGGGGAGGAATGGGTCTGGGGTCTGGAAGGGGATGGATTTGTACCTGGGGGGGGGAGAGGAATTGGGTCTGGGGTCTGAGGGGATGGATTTGTACCTGGGGGGGGGAGGAATTGGGTCTGGGGTCTGAGAGGATGGGTGTGTAGCTGAGGGGGGGAATTGGGTCTGGGGTCTGAGGGGATGGGGTGTGTACCTGGGGAGAGGAGGAATTGGGTCTGGGGTCTGAGGGGATGGGTGTGTACCTGGGGGGGGGGGAGGAATTGGGTCTGGGGTCTGAGGGGGATGGATTTGTACCTGGGGGGGGGGAGAGGAATTGGGTCTGGGGTCTGAGGGGATGGGTGTGTAGCTGAGGGGGGGAATTGGGTCTGGGGTCTGAGGGAATGGATATGTTCCTTGGGGTGGGGGGAATGGGTTTGGGGTCTGAGAGGATGAGTGTGTATCTGGGGGGGGGGGGGGGGATTTGGGTCTGGGGTCTGAGGGGATGGGTGTGTACCTGGGGAGAGGAGGAATTGGGTCTGGGGTCTGAGGGGATGGATTTGTACCTGGGGGGGGGATTTGGGTCTGGGGTCTGAGGGAATGGATGTGTACCTGGGGGGGGGAAAATTGGGGTCTGGGGGCTGATCTGGTTCCCCCCCCCCCCCCAGGAATGGCTCAGCACACGCACGGGGCCTTCATCCCCACCCTCCTCCTCGCGGTGGGGCTGCTGCTCACCGCCCAGGGCGGGCGCAGAAGGGGAACGGGGGCAGCAACGGAGGCAACGACGGTGAGTGGGGGAGGGGGGGGGATGGGATCAGACACGGTGGGATGGGGTGGGATATGGGGTGGGGTGGGATATGGGATGGAATGGGATGGGGGTATGGGATGGGATGGGGTATGGGATGGGATGGGGTATGGGATGGGATATATGGGGTGGGATGGGATAGGATATGGGATGGAATGGGATGGGATAGGATAGGACGTTATGGGATGGATGGGGTGGGATGGGATAGGATATGGGATGGGATATGGGATTGGAATGGGATGGGATATGGGATGGGATGGGGTATGGGATGGGATATATGGGGTGGGATGGGATAGGATATGGGATGGAATGGGATGGGATAGGATAGGACGTTATGGGATGGATGGGGTGGGATGGGATAGGATATGGGATGGGGATATGGGATTGGATGGGATGGGATATAGGGTGGGATGGGATGGGCAATGGGGTGGGATGTTAAGGGATTGGATGGATGAGGTGAGATAGGAGGGGATGGGATGGAATGTTATGGGTTGGATGGGGTGGGATGGGATATGGGATGGGATATAGGGTGGGATGGGATGGGATATGGGATGGGATGGGATGATATATGGGATGGGATGGGATCAGACAGTGGGATGGGATGGATGAGATGGAATGGGATGGGATGGATGGGGTGGGATGGGATATAGGATAGGATGGGATGGGATGGGATCAGACACAATGGGATGGGATGGGATGGGTTGGGATGGGATGGGGTAGGATGGGATAAGATGGGACGGGATGGGATCAGAAAGTGGGATGGGATGGGATCAGACACAGTGGGATGGGATATATGGGGTGGGATGGGATGGGATGGATCAGACACAGTGGGATGGGATGTATGGGGTGGGATATGATGGATGGGGTGGGATGGGATGGAATGACACACGATGAGGAGGTGACGGAGGGGCGTGAAGGGATGAGACATGGTGGGATGTGACGGGACGGGATGGAATGATCCACAATGGGATGGAATGATCCACAATGGGATGAGACGAACCACAATGGGATGATCCACAATGGGATGAGATGAACCACGACAGGATGGAACGATCCACGATGGGATGAGATGCAATGAGATGAACCACAATGGATGGGATGATCCACGATGGGATAAGATGAACCACGATGGGATGGAATGATCCACAATGGGATGGAATGAGCCACAATGGGATGGAATGAGCCACAATGGGATGGAATGAGCCACAGTGGGATGGAATGAGCCACAATGGGATGAGATGCAATGGGATGGGGTGATCCACAATGGGATGCAATGATCCACTATGGGATGAGATGAACCACAATGGGATGGAGTGATCCACAATGGGATGAGATGCAATGAGGTGAACCACAATAGGATGGGATGATCCACAATGGGATGAGATGAGCCACAATGGTATGGAATGATCCACAATGGGATGATCCACAACGGGATGGGGTGATCCACAATGGGATGGAATGACCCACAATGGGATGAGATGAACCACAATGGGATGAGCCGTGATGGGATGATCCACAATGGATGATCCGCAATGGGATGATCCGCAATGGGATGAGATGAGCCACAATGGGGATGATCCACAATGGAATGAGATGATCCGCAATGGGATGAGATGATCCACAATGGGATGGAATGAGCCACAATGGGATGAGATGATCCACAATGGGATGAGATGATCCACAATGGGATGGAATGATCCACAATGGGATGGGATGATCCACAATGGGATGATCCGCAATGGGATGAGATGATCCGCAATGGGATGGGATGATCCACAATGGGATGGAATGATCCACAATGGGATGATCAGCAATGGGATGAGATGAGCCACAATGGGATTGAATGATCCACAATGGGATGGGATGATCCACAATGGGATGATCCGCAATGGGATGAGATTGATCCACAATGGGATGGGATGATCCACAATGGGATGAGATGATCCACAATGGGATGGAATGATCCACAATGGGATGGGATGATCCACAATGGGATGATCCGCAATGGGATGGGATGATCCACGATGGGATGCGATAACGCCACGGTTTTACGGCACGGGATGAGACGTGGTGGGACACAGCGCGGTGCTGCTGGATGCGGTGCCATGTGAGGAGATGTCATGCGGCGTGAATGGAATGCTTCCTCCCGGCTCCTGGGAACACACACGGGAGGAGTGGGCAAGGCCCCGGCGTTTCGAAACGTGTCCTCGTTCCCTTCCGAGCTCACCCCAGCGGGGACTGCTGCGGGGGCCACGAGGAGGAGGAGATGCTCAGGAAAGGGGGAGAGGCGTCGCCTCCATGGGGACCCGTGGGGGCTCTTCAGGAGGGAGGAAAGAGGTCACCAGGACCTCGAAATGACCCAACCCCGACCCAACCTTGTGTTTCCCGGAGCTGGAGGCAAAACTTCTCGGCTTTGGTGGAGGAGGGAGGTCGCTCCCAGGACAGAGACCCCTCTCCTTGCATGGAGACATCATCTCCTTGCATGGAGACATCATCTCCTTGGATGGAGACCCCTCTCCGTGGATGGAGACCTCATCTCCTTGGATGGAGACCTCATCTCCTTGGATGGAGACCCCTCTCCTTGGATGGAGACCTCATCTCCTTGGATGGAGACCTCATCTCCTTGGATGGAGACCCCTCTCCTTGGATGGAGACCTCATCTCCTTGGATGGAGACCCCTCTCCTTGGATGGAGACCCCATCTCCTTGGATGGAGACCCCTCTCCTTGGATGGAGACCCCTCTCCTTGGATGGAGACCTCATCTCCTTGGATGGAGACCCCTCTCCTTGGATGGAGACCTCATCTCCTTGGATGGAGACCCCTCTCCTTGGATGGAGACCCCTCTCCTTGGATGGAGACACTCTCCTCTCCTGAAGACATCATCTTGGATGGAGACCTCTCCTCACCTGGGGACACCATCACCCCCTCACCCGGAGCTCTCCGGTTGTCCACATCTTCTGGAAATCCACGACGTAGACCCCACTGTGGGGATCCTTCTGTCCCCACCGTACCGACCCCAGCTCAGCATGACCCCCCTCCACCCGAATTAAGGTGGTGGAGATGCCTGCAAGCTTTGGTGGAACCTTCTGGGCGTTTTCCCCGGGGAGAGGTGAGCGGGGATGCTTCCCCGATGAGCGTGTGCTGCGGGGAGGACGGTTCCTTCCGTGTGACGTCGAGAACCGGATAGTGACAGATTCCGGGCGGTCGGAAACGTGGGCGTCACCCATCATCCCATAATCTCCTCCAGTACGAACCAGTCCCACCAGTACACGCATTCCGATGTCCCAACGCGCGGTGGAAGGCGATTGCGTACGACGTGGACCCGAGCCACCTCTCCCCAGCTCGGATCAATACATGGAGGGGATGCTGCCCTTGGATCGGGCGAAAGAACCCCAAAAACGGAGCCGGGTCGGCAATGTGGGGCGACCCCGAGAGGAATCCCATGAGGAGATCCCGGAGAACGCTGGTGTGGGGTCTCCCATTGGGCCGAAGTCCGGAGGTCTTCGGGGGTGGGAGGGAGCTCCAATTTTTTTTGCTAGAAAAAGGGAGATAGTGACCCTTCTTTTCTTTCGTGGCCGCGATTTTTGCAGTACATTTCCCATTTTTCCACTGGGATGCGAGTCAGTGCCGCGGGGTTTTGGCGGAGGTGCCCCCTCGGCTCCATCGGAGCTGTTGGGATGTCGGTGTTCGCGTGGGGCTGCCTTGGGAAGGGACCGTGGGGACACCCGAGAGGAGAGCGGGCTCAGCCGGGAGAGAAATCATCACCTGAAAGAACCCCCATCAGAAATACCCCATCGTGGGGTGGGACGCCGTGCCCCGTAGGGGTGGGATCGCCGCTGACCGTCGAGGTTGGCCAACCCCAACGGGGACGCGGGCCGAAAGCGAGCGGAGACGCCTCCAGAAACCCAAAGAACCGTGGGAAAACCCACGCGAGGAGAGGGAGCTCGGGGGTGCTGAGAGCGCGGAGAACGTCTGCCCCCCAACAAAACCGCCCCGTGGGGGTGGAGGGACGCGAGGGAGCGATGCCCCTCTTGTTCCTCCCCACCTCAGGGCTTCTCCCGCGCGGCTTGACGCAACCAGGAGGTCCGGGTCGCTCGGAGCTGGTCCTGCAGGTCCTCCCCGAGCGAGGAGGACGAGCTCAGCTCTTTGCGGGGTGCGTCACCTCCCGGTTGGAGTCCGATCTCGGGATGGGAGGAGGAGCGGACGCCCCTCCCCGAAGCGAATGGCGAAATCGGCGGAGATGAGCGGCCCCGGGGGACTTCCTGATGTGCGGTGACAGCGCAGGGATGCGACCGACCGGTCCCGGGGGGTCCTGGGGGATGAGCCCGGCTCTGCTCCGTGTATGGGACGCGTGGTGGGGACATGGAGGGGGTGGGAGCGGCGTTAGGGGGCAGCGGGGGGGGACCCGAGGGTGGATCCCATGGGGCTGTGGGGGTTTGGGGGTGGACTGATCTCAAATCCCGGTCCCGGTGTGAAAATAGAAAGTAGGAAGATGACGCGACAGGGAACAAACAGAGAAATGTGGTGGGACATCGGGAGAGAGGACCCCGAAGTCAAAAACAGCCCCACCTCCCCCCACAAAGAAAGGGTTTTGATGACGTTTTGGTCATTCTGGTGGTCCTATTGGGATGGATGGACCCCAATTATGGACCCCAAAGATGGACCCCAACGATGGACCCCAACGATGGACCCCAATGATGGACCCCAATGATGGACCCCAAAGATGGACCCAAATGGATGGACCCCAATGATGGACCTCAACGGATAGACCCCAACGATGGACCACAATGGATGGACCCCAGATGGATGGACCCCAATGGATGGACCTCAATGAATGGACCCCAAAGATGGACCCCAATGGATGGACCCCAACGATGGACCCCAATGATGGACCCCAAATGGATGGACCCCAATGGATGGACCTCAATGAATGGACCCCAAAGATGGACCCCAATGATGGACCTCAATGGATGGACCTCAACGGATGGACCTCAATGGATGGACCCCAACGATGGACCCCAACGGATGGACCCCAGCGATGGACCCCAATGGATGGACCCCAATGGATGGACCCCAACAGATGGACAGACGACCCCACAAACCAAACCCAACCAAAAGGAAAATGTCTTTAATGTAATTCCAGTCGTTCTGACGCGATCGTGCCCGTGGTCCTTCCCGATTTCCACCTCCTGTTCCTCCTCCAGAGCCCCTCTTCTCATCACAAACTCCCTTGGGACGCCCGTAGGTCCGCAGACGATCCCGTATCTTCTTAAATACCTATGCTACGTACATATAATTCTGCACGTGTTACGGTTACGTCTGTGAGAGGTGATTTTTGACGCCATTTCTCTCGCTGCCCCGCGCCGCAGTGGAGGAGACGGACGAGTCGCGCATCATCGGCGGGCGGCCCTGCTCCATCACGCAGCGTCCCTTCCAGGTGGCCCTGATCAAGAAGGGGCAGATCCTGTGCGGGGGGAGCCTGGTGGACGCCCAGTGGGTCCTGACGGCCGCGCACTGCAGGCAGCCCAGCAGGTGAGGGGGTCCCGCGCTCCGCTCTGCGGCCGCCGTCGCCTCCCAACGCGGCCTTTCCACTTCCAGGGCCTGAGGGTCACCCCTGTGCTTCCCAGGGGTCGGGGTCTCCTTGGGGTCTCCCAGGGGTTGGGGTCTCCCACAAGCTGGGGTATCCTGTAGGTCGGGGTCTCCCATGGGTTGGGGTCTCCCAGGGGTTGGGGTCTCCCAGGGGTCAGGTTGGGGTCTCCCAGAGGTTGGGGTCTTCCAGGGGTCAGGTTGGGGTCTCCCATGGGTTGGGGTCTCCCAGGGGTCAGGTTGGGGTCTCCCAGAGGTTGGGGTCTCCCAGGGGTCAGGTTGGGGTCTCCCATGGGTTGGGGTCTCCCATGGGTCAGGTTGGGGTCTCCCATGGGTTGGGGTCTCCCAGGGGTCAGGTTGGGGTCTCCCATGGGTTGGGGTCTTCCAGGGGTCAGGTTGGGGTCTTCCAGGGGCTGGGGTCTTCCAGGGGTCAGGTTGGGGTCTCCCATGGGTTGGGGTCTCCCAGGGGTCAGGTTGGGGTCTTCCAGGGGTTGGGGTCTCCCATGGGTTGGGGTCTTCCAGGGGTCAGGTTGGGGTCTTCCAGGGGTTGGGGTCTTCCAGGGGTCAGGTTGGGGTCTTCCAGGGGTCAGGGTCTTCCAGGGGTCAGGTTGGGGTCTCCCATGGGTTGGGGTCTTCCAGGGACTGGGGTCTTCCAGGGACTGGGGTCTTCCAGGGACTGGGGTCTCCCAGAGGTTGGGGTCTCTGAGAGGTCAGGTTGGGGTCTCCCATGGGTTGGGGTCTCCCAGGGGTCAGGTTGGGGTCTTCCAGGGGTTGGGGTCTCCCATGGGTTGGGGTCTCCCAGGGGTCAGGTTGGGGTCTCCCATGGTTTGGGGTCTCCCCAGGGGTTGGGGTCTCCCAGGGGTTGGGATCTCCCATGGGTCGAGTTGGGGGTCTCCCAGGGTGACCCCACTCCCATTCCTGTTCCCTCCCTCCCCCCTCCCACCTCCAGAGGATCTCCCCCAGAACACCCCCGCTCCCCCCCCCAGAGGACCCCTCCCCCCATTTTTCTCCCTTCCCCCCATCTCAGGGACCTGCGGTGCTGATCGGGACGGACACCCTTCGTGATGGCACCGGGGAGGTGCGGACCATCTCACGCTCCATCGTCCACCCGTCCTACAACCCCCGCAAGAACGACAACGACTTCATGCTCCTGCGCCTCAACAAACCCGTCCGCTTCAGCGACCGCATCAAGAAGATCCGCATCGCCTCCCGCTGCCCCACGGACGGGATGCGCTGCAGCGTGTCCGGGTGGGGCACCACCAAGTCCCCCGGAGGGTACCGACCCTCCGTGGGGTGGGGGTGGGGGGAGGTGGGGGGTATGGACCCCCGTGGGGTGGAGGTGGGGGGTGTGGATCCCCGTGGGGTGGAGGTATGGACCCCCATGGGGTGGAGGAGGTGGGGGTGTGGACCCCCATGGGGTGGAGGTGGAGGTGCGGACCCCCATGGGGTGGAGGTGGTGGGGGTATGGACCCCTGTGGGGTGGAGGTGGAGGTACGGACCCCCATGGGGTGGAAGTGGTGGGGGTGTGGACCCCCCATGGGGTGGAGGTGGGGGTATGGACCCCCGTGGGGTGGAGGTGGAGGTATGGATCCCCGTGGGGTGGAGGTATGGACCCCCATGGGGTGGAGAAGGTGGGGGTATGGACCCCCATGGGGTGTAGGAGCTGGGGGTGTGGACCCCCATGGGGTGGAGGAGGTGGGGGTGTGGACCCCCATGGGGTGGAGGTGGAGGTGCGGACCCCCATGAGGTGGAGGTGGTGGGGGTGTGGACCCCTGTGGGGTGGAGGTGGAGGTGCGGACCCCCATGGGGGTGTAGGTATGGACCCCATGGGGTGGAGGTGGTGGGGGTATGGACCCCCATGGGGTGGAGGTGGAGGTGCGGACCCCCCATGGGGTGGAGGAGGTGGGGGGTGTGGACCCCCATGGGGTGGAGGAGGTGGGGGTGTGGACCCCCATGGGGTGGAGGAGGTGGGGGGTACGGACCCCCATAGGGTGGAGGTGGAGGTACGGACGATGACCATGAAACCTGGTTGGGGTCCATCCAAGATTTGGGTTCCTCCACCGTTATCTCCACCCCAAACCCAAACCCACGGGTGAACCCACCCAACATCGGGGTTTCTCCCCCATTACCTCCACCCCCAAACCCATAAACCCAAGCGACAACCATGACCCTCTGTGGGTCCATATGGGATTTGGGTTACTACATCCTTATCTCCATCCTGAACCCATACCCACAGCTGAACCCACCCAACATTGGGGTTCCTCCACCATTATCTCCACCCCAAACCCAAAAACCCAAGCGATAACCATGACCCTTTGTGGGTCCACCCAGCACTGGGGTTCCTCCCCCATTATCCCCACCCCAAACCCAACCCCACAGCCGAACCCACCCAACATTGGGGTTTCTCCACCATTATCTCCACCCCACGGCTGAACCCACCAACATTTGGGTTCCTCCATGGATGAACCCACCCAACATTTGGGTTCCTCCACCTCTATCTCCACCCCAAACCCCATAAACCCAAGCGATAACCATGACCCTTTGTGGGTCCACCCAACACTGGGGTTCCTCCCCCATCATCCCCACCCCAAACCCAACCCCCACAGCCGAACCCACCCAACATTGGGGTTTCTCCACCATTATCTCCACCCCAACGGCTGAACCCACCAACATTTGGGTTCCTCCATGGATGAACCCACCCAACATTTGGGTTCCTCCACCTCTATCTCCACCCCAAACCCATAAACCCAAGCGATAACCATGACCCTTTGTGGGTCCACCCAACACTGGGGTTCCTCCCCCATCATCCCCCACCCCAAACCCAACCCCATGGGCGAACCCCCCCAACATTCGGGTTCCTCACCTCCACCCCAACCCGCGACCGCCGCGCGTGGACAGGATCCTCCTCTGGAGTCATCTCCCGTCCTTCCACGGGGGACGCGGGCTCCGGAGCTCCGCGTTCGGGGCCGTCCCCTCTCACCGCCGCCCCCCTCCCCCGTTGTCCCCGCAGCACAGCTCCCCAAGGACCTGCAGTGCGCCGGCATCCAGACCTTCGGGAGGGAGAAGTGCACGCGGGCGTACGGGCGCTCCCATCACCCCCAACATGTTCTGCGCCGGCGTGCCCCAGGGCGGCATCGATTCGTGCCAGGTGAGATGTCCCCTCGGCCACCTCCCCCCCACACGGCACGGTCCTGGGGTGGGGGGTGGGGGTGGGAGCGCGTTGTGGGGGTCCGGGGGTTCCTCCGCTGTTATCTCCACCCCAAACCCATAAACCCAAGTGGTACCCATGTCCCTTTGTGGGTCCATCCAACATTGGGGTCCCTACACCGTTACCCCCCACCCCGAACCCATAAACCCAAGCGATGACCATGACCCTTTGTGGGGTCCATATGAGATTTGGGTTCCTACATTGTTATCTCCACCCCCAAACCCAAAAACCCAAGCGATAACCATGACCCTCTGTGGGTTCGTATGAAATTTGGGTTCCTCCACCGTTATCTCCACCCCAAACCCAAAAACCCAAGCGATAACCATGACCCTCTGTGGGTTCGTATGAGATTTGGGTTCTTACACCATTACCTCCACCCCGAACCCATAAATCCAAGCGATGACCATGACCCTTTGTGGGTCCATATGAGATTTGGGTTCCTCCACCGTTATCTCCACCCCAAACCCATAAACCCGTGGATGAACCCACCCAACACTGGGGTTCCTACACCATTATCTCCACCCCAAACCCATAAACCCAAACAATAACCATGACCCTTTGTGGGTCCACCCAACATTGGGGTTCTTACACCATTATCTCCACCCCAAACCCAAACACACGGACGGATCCCATCAACATTTGGGTTCCTACACCAATATCTCCACCCCAAACCTATAAACCCAAACGATAACCATGACCCTTTGTGGGTCCACCCAACATTGGGGTTCTTACACCGTTATCTCCACCCCAAACCCAAACACACGGACAGATCCCACCAACATTTGGGTTCCTACACCAATATCTCCACCTTAAACCCAAAAACCCACACGATGACCATGACCCTCTGTGGGTCCACCCAACATTGGGGTTCCTCCCCCATTATCCCCACCCCAAACCCATAAACCCAAACAATAACCATGACCCTTTGTGGGTCCACCCAACATTGGGGTTCCTCCATTATCGTTATCTCCACCCCAAACCCATAAACCCATGGATGAACCCACCCAACATTTGGGTTCCTACACCAATATCTCCACCCCAAACCCATAAACCCAAGCGATAACCATGACCCTTTGTGGGTCCATACGAGATTTGGGTTCCTCCCCCATTATCTCCACCCCAAACCCATAAACCCAAGCGATAACCATGACCCTTTGTGGGTCCGTATAACACTGGGGTTCCTCCACCATCACCTCCACCCCACACATCCCAACCCACAACCGCAACGCACGGACGGATCCCACCAACACTGGGGCCCCTCCCCGCCCCGATCCCCGCCCCATATAACCCCATATAACCCCACCTCTCTCCCCATAGGGCGACTCCGGGGGTCCGCTGGTGTGCAACGGGGTCCTGCAGGGCGTGGTGTCGTGGGGCATGGCCGTGTGCGGCCGCAAGGGGCAGCCCGGCGTCTACTCCAACGTGTGCCGTGCGGGGCCCTGGATCCGGAGATACATCCGCGCCTAACGGGGGACCCCCCACCCCCAATTCCCGACCCCCGCCCCAAAAATAAACCCATAAACCCCCCCCCAAAAAATGGTGCTTCCCGCGCTTCGTTTCAGGGGAAAATGGGGTATAAAAAACAAACGGGGTTCGGGGGGAGAGAGGAGATTGGGTTGGGATTAAAGGGGGGGGGGGATGGGGTGGGGAGCGCTCCCTTCATCACGTGCTCTGGGGGGTAATTAGCGACGAGGCGCTAATTAGCGGCTTATTAATTAAGAGAGGGACTTGGTCATTAGGGATCGCGCTCTGCGGAGTGAATGGGGAACTCTTCGCTGCGGGGTGGGAGGTGGATGCTGTATCCTGCAGCCACGATGAGGGAAAGATTAATTAATGAACTAATTAATGAGACTAATTAATAATTAGCGACCTCTTAATTGTCATCCCGTGAAGAACTCCGTCATTAGGAGAGAAGTTTCTTAATTAGGGATTTCAAACGAGAAACCATTCCCTATGGGATGGGACAGGGATCCCGTATCCCGCAGCCACGATGAGGGAAAGAGAATAATTAATGAACTAATTAATGAGGCTAATTAATAATTAGCGACCTCTTAATTGTCATCCTGAGAAGAACTACATCATTAGGAGAAATAAGTCTTAATTAGGGATTTCAAACGAGAAACCGTTCCCCATGGGACAGGACATGGATCCTGTCTCCTGCAGCCATGATGAGGGAAAGAGAGTAATTAATGAACTAATTAATGAGGCTAATTAATAATTAGCGACCTCTTAATTGTCATCCCGAGAAGAACTCCCTCATTAGGAGAGAAGTTTCTTAATTAGGGATTTATTTTGGTGGCGTAAACGAGAAAAGCTTCCCTACGGGATGGGAAGCGGATCCCATCTCTTGCAGCCACGATGAGGGAAAGAGATTAATTAATGAACTAATTAATGACACTAATTAATAATTAGTGACCTCTTAATTGTCATCCTGAGAAGAACTCCGTCATAGGAGAGAAGTTTCTTAATTAGGGATTTCGAACGAGAAACCGTTCCCTATGGGACGGGATGCGGATCCCGTTTCCTGCAGCCACAATGAGGGAAAGAGAATAATTAATGAACTAATTAATGAGGCTAATTAATAATTAGCGACCTCTTAATTGTCATCCTGAGAAGAACTACGTCATTAGGAGAAATAAGTCTTAATTAGGGATTTCAAACGAGAAACCGTTCCCTATGGGTTGGGACAGGGATCCCGTCTCCTGCAGCAGCAATGAAGGAGATTAATTAATGAACTAATTAATGAGACTAATTAATAATTTACAATTTCTTAATTGTCATCGTGAGAAGAAGACCTCCATTCGGCGAAAAGCTTAATTAACGATTTTCCTCGTCGGCATAAACGAGAAACCCTTCCCTACATCACGGGACGCGGATCCCATTGCCAACGTCTGCGCACGGGGAGACGGATTAATTAATGAGACCAATTAACAAGAGGAATTAATGGCACTAATTAATAACACTCGTTAATGAGGAGAATTAATAGGGCTGATTAATCACCTCCGCTCTTCCCGGCGCCGGGAGCTCTCCTCTCTCCCAAACTCTTCGGGGCGGCGCTGCCGGAGGACCTCACCCTAATTAATCACCCGACTAATGAACTAATTACTGCTAATTGGGAGCGCGGCCGTGAGCTGAGGGCGCCGGGGACGGGGGGAAGGTGACCCCGGGACCTCGGGCAAGGACCCCCCCCCTCCGTGGGAGTCCTAATTAAGCCTAATTAGCATGCTAATTAGCGGGAGGACCAGGGGAGGGGTGGAAGGGACTGCGCTGGGGCACAGTGACATTGGGGTCCCCATAACTCCGCCCACTTTTGGGGTCCCCTATAACTCCGCCCACTTTTGGGGTCCCCCATAACTCCGCCCACTTTTGGGGTCCCCTATAACTCCGCCCACTTTTGGGGTCCCAATAGCTCCGCCCACTTTTGGGGTCCCCCATAACTCCGCCCACATTTGGGGTCCCAATAGCTCCGCCCACTTTTGGGGTCCCCCATAGCTCCGCCCACTTTTGGGGTCCCCCATAACTCCGCCCACTTTTGGGGTCCCCCATAACTCCGCCCACTTTTGGGGTCCCCTTTTCTCTCTGCATTCGTTGAAGCGAAGGGGGAAACTGAGGCACAATTCCCCTCCATGTTCTGAACGGAGAGCACTGGGAGCACTGGAACAGACTGGGATGCACTGGGGCGGACTGGAAGCACTGGGATGGACTGGGACGGACTGGGAGCACTGGGAGTCCTGAGTTGGACTGGAATGGACTGGGTGTACTGGGATGGACTGGGGAGGGGGGATGGAGGCACTGGGATGGACTGGGACGGACTGGGAGATACTGGGAGGGACTGGGATGGGGAACTGGGAGCACTGGGAGCATTGGGAGAGGGCAAAGGGCACTGGGAGGCACTGGGGTGAACTGGGAGACACAGGAAGGGCACTGGGGGCACTGGGAGCAATGAATGCACTGGGTGAACTGGGTGTACTGGGAGCACTGGGAGCACTGGGAGCACTGGGTGTACTGGGAGCACTGGGAGCACTGGGAGCACTGGGAGCACCTCAGCCCTGGACTCACTGGGAGCACTGGGAGCACTGGGGTCCCTGGACTCACTGGGATCACTGGGAGCACTGGGAGCTCTGAGCTCACTGGGAGCATTGGGAGCACTGGGTATACTGGGAGCACTGAGCTCACTGGGAGCACTGGGTATACTGGGAGCACTGAGCTCACTGGGAGCACTGGGAGCACCGGGTATACTGGGAGCACTGAGCTCACTGGGAGCACTGGGAGCACTGGGAGCACCGTGCTCACTGGGGGCACTGGGCTCACTGGGAGCACTGGGTGTACCGGGAGCACTGGGAGTACTGGGTATACTGGGAGCACTGGGAGCACTGGGTATACTGGGAGCACTGGGAGCACTGGGAGCTCTGAGCTCACTGGGAGCACTGGGAGCACCTCAGCCCTGGGCTCACTGGGAGCACTGGGTGTACTGGGAGCACTGGGATCACTGGGTGTACTGGGAGCACTGAGCTCACTGGGAGCACTGGGTATACTGGGAGCACTGGGAGCACTGGGAGCCCAGCAGCTCTGGGAGCACCATGCTCAGTGGGGGCCCTGGGCTCACTGGGAGCACTGGGTGTACTGGGAGCACTGGGAGCACTGGGTATACTGGGAGCACTGGGAGCTCTGAGCTCACTGGGAGCACTAGGAGCCCTGAGCTCACTGGGAGCACTGGGAGCACTGGGAGAACTGGGAGCACTGGGAGCACTGGGAGCTCTGAGCTCACTGGGAGCACTAGGAGCTCTGAGCTCACTGGGAGCACTGGGAGCACTGGGAGCCCCGCAGCTCTGGGAGCACCGTGCTCAGTGGGGGCCCTGGGCTCACCGGGAGCACTGGGTGTACTGGGAGCACTGGGTGAACTGGGAGCACTGGGCGTACTGGGCGTGCCCGCCCCGCCCCCCCCCGGGCATTTATAGCTCCGCGTTCAGCGCTCCGCGCCGCGTCCGTCCCCAACGCCGCCATGGAGAGAGTGCTGCCCCTGCTGCTGCTGGCTGCTGGTCCGAACTGGGAGCACTGGGAGGGACTGGGAGGGGGCGGGGGGTGGAGGGGAGGGGGCTGGGAGGGGGCTGGGGGGCACTGGGAGGGGGCTGGGAGGGGCTGGGGGGCACTGGGAGGGATTGGGAGGGGGCTGGGTGGCACTGGGAAGGGGCTGGGGGATACTGGGATGGACTGGGAGGGGGCTGGGTGGAACTGGGAGGCACTGGGAGAGGGCTGGGGGGCACTGGGAGGTACTGGGAAGGGGTGGAATGGGACTGGGAGGGGATTGGGGGGAACTGGGAGGCACTGGGAGGGAGTGGGGGGCACTGGGAAGGGGTGGGAGGGGGACTGGGAGGGGGCTGGGGGATACTGGGAGAGGGCTGAGGGGTACTGGGAGGCACTGGGAGGGGGCTGGGGTGGGGGAGGGGCACTGGGAGGGATCGGTGGGCATGGGGCAGGACCAGTTTTGCACTGGGGTGGGACTGGTGGGCACTGGGAGTGACTGGTTTTGCACTGGGAGGGACTGGTGTGCACTGGGAGGCACTGGGAGGGACTGGTTTTGCACTGGGAGGGACTGGTGGGCACGAGGAGGGGGCTGGGAAAAACTGGGAGCCACTGGTGGGCACTGGGATGGAACTGGGAAGGCACTGGGAGGGACTGGGATGGAACTGGGAAGAGATTGGGAGGGAATTGGGAAGGGACTGGGAGCAACTGGTGGGCACTGGGAGGCACTGGGAGGGGGCTGGGTGTGACTGGTGGGCTCCAGGAGAGGACTGGGAGCAACTGGTGGGCACTGGGAGGGACTGGGAGCTACTGGTAAAGTACTGGGTGGGCACTAGGAGGCACTGGGAAGGAGCTGGAGGTGAACTGGGGACACTGGGAGCAAACTGGTGGGAGGGAAAGAGGCACTGGGAGGCGCTGGAGGGCACTGGGAGAGAGCCACGGGTGAACTGGGGACACTGGGAGGGTACTGGGAAGGAACTGGGGGTGAACTGGGAGCACTGGGAGCGCGGGGAGGAAGGAGGAGGCAACTGGGAGGCAACTGGGAGGCACAGAAGGGCTTACTGGGAGGCAACTGGGGTCACTGAAAGGGACTGGGCGGGAACTGGAGGCAACTGGGAAGGCAGTGGGAGGGACTGGTGTGGCGCAAGAAGGAACTGGGAGCACTGGGGGCAACTGGGAGGGAGCGAGGCCGCGTTGGGAAAGAACTGGGAGCACTGGGAGGGCAGGGAGGAGGAACTGGGAGGAACTGGGAAGAGTTGAGAGGAACTGGGAGGAACTGGGAAGAACTGGGAGGATCAAGAAGGGACTGGGAGGAACTGGGAAGAACTGGGAGGATCAAGAAGGGACTGGGAGGAACTGGGGGGAACTGGAGGGAACTGGGAGGACCTGGGAGGATCCATGAGGAACTGGAGGGAACTGGGAAGAACTGGAGGGAACTGGGATGATCCAGGTGGAACTGGGAGGAACTGGGAGGATCCGTGAGGAACTGGAGGGAACTGGGAGGATCCAGGAGGAACTGGAGGGAACTGGGAGGATCCAGGAGGAACTGGAGGGAGCTGGGAGGAACTGGGAGGATTGAGGTGGAACTGGGAGGAACTGGAAGGAACTGGAGGGAACTGGGAGGAATCAGGAGAACCTGGAGGGAACTGGGAGGTACTGGGAGGAACTGGAGGGAACTGGGATGTACTGGAGGGAACTGGGAGGACCTGGGAGGAATCAGGAGGAACTGGGAGGAACTGGAGGGGACTGGGAGGATCCAGGAGGAACTGGAAGGAACTGGGAGGATTGAGGTGGAACTGGGAGGAACTGGAAGGAACTGGAGGGAACTGGGATGTACTGGAGGGAACTGGGAGGACCTGGGAGGAATCAGGAGGAACTGGAGGGGACTGGAGGGAACTGGGAGGAATCAGGAGGAACTGGGAGGGACTGGAGGGAACTGGGAGGATCCATGAGGAACTGGAGGGAGCTGGGAGGGAACTGGGAGGATCGAGGTGGAACTGGAGGGGACTGGGAGGAACTGGAGGGAACTGGGAGAATCCAGGAGCAACTGGGACGATCCAGGTGGAACTGGAGGGAACTGGGAGGAACTGGAGGGAACTGGGAGGAATCAGGAGGAACTGGGAGGAACTGGAGGGAACTGGGATGATCCAGGTGGAACTGGGAGGAACTGGGAGGAACTGGGAGGAACTGGGAGGACCTTGGAGGATCCATGTGGAACTGGAGGGAACTGGGAAGAACTGGGAGGAACTGGAGGGAACTGGGAGGTACTGGGAGGATTGAAGTGGAACTGGAGGGAACTGGGAGGAACTGGAGGGAACTGGGAGGAACTGGAAAGATCCAGGAGGAACTGGGAGGAACGAGAGGGAACTGGGAGGAACTGGAGGGAACTGGGAGGATCCATGTGGAACTGGAGGGAACTGGGAGGAATCAGGAGGAACTGGGAGGAACTGGAGGGAACTGGGAGGAATCAGGAGGAACTGGAGGGAACTGGGAAGAACTGGGATGATCCAGGTGGAACTGGGAGGAACTGGAGGGAACTGGGAGGAACTGGAAAGATCCAGGAGGAACTGGAGGGACCTGGGAGGACCTTGGAGGATCCATGTGGAACTGGAGGGAACTGGGAGGAACTGGGAGAAACTGGAGGGAACTGGGAGGTACTGGGAGGATTGAAGTGGAACTGGAGGGAACTGGGAGGAACTGGAGGGAACTGGGAGGAACTGGAAAGATCCAGGAGGAACTGGGAGGAACGAGAGGGAACTGGGAGGAACTGGAGGGAACTGGGAGGATCCATGTGGAACTGGAGGGAACTGGGAGGAATCAGGAGGAACTGGGAGGAACTGGAGGGAACTGGGAGGAATCAGGAGGAACTGGAGGGAACTGGGAAGAACTGGGATGATCCAGGTGGAACTGGGAGGAACTGGAGGGAACTGGGAGGAATCAGGAGGAACTGGGAGGAACTGGAGGGAACTGGGAAGAACTGGGATGATCCAGGTGGAACTGGGAGGAACTGGAGGGAACTGGGAGGAACTGGAAAGATCCAGGAGGAACTGGAGGGACCTGGGAGGACCTTGGAGGATCCATGTGGAACTGGAGGGAACTGGGAGGAACTGGGAGGAACTGGAGGGAACTGGGAGGTACTGGGAGGATTGAAGTGGAACTGGAGGGAACTGGGAGGAACTGGAGGGAACTGGGAGGAACTGGAAAGATCCAGGTGGAACTGGGAGGAACTGGAAAGATCCAGGAGGAACTGGGAGGAACGAGAGGGAACTGGGAGGAACTGGAGGGAACTGGGAGGATCCATGTGGAACTGGAGGGAACTGGGAGGAATCAGGAGGAACTGGGAGGAACTGGAGGGAACTGGGAGGAACTGGAGGGAACTGGGAAGAACTGGGATGATCCAGGTGGAACTGGGAGGAACTGGAGGGAACTGGGAGGAACTGGGAGGACCTGGGGGGGGCTGAGCGGTGCCCCTCCCCCCCCTTAGCGGCCACGGGGGACGAGAACCGTATCGTGGGCGGCCACAGCTGCCAGAAGAAGCGTCACCCGCACCAGGTGGTGCTCCTGGGCCCCAACAACAACATCCACTGCGGGGGGGTCCTCATCGACCGCCTCTGGGTGCTGACGGCCCGCGCACTGCGACACCAAGAGGTGGGGGAGGGGCGGGGGGGGGGAGGGGGGGAGGGGGAGGTCACCCCGATGGGTTCCCCGAAATGGGGAAACAGCCCCTCGGTGGGTTCCCAGTACAGCCGTCCCGATCCCAGTACGGCCGTCCCGATCCCAGTACGGCCGTCCCGATCCCAGTACGGCCGTCCCGATCCCAGTATGTCTGTCCTGTTCCCAGTACGGCCGTCCCGTTCCCAGTATGGCCGTCCCGATCCCATTATGCCTGTCCCGATCCCAGTACGGCCGTCCTTATCCCAGTACGGCCGTCCCGATCCCAGTATGCCTGTCTCGATCCCAGTACGGCCGTCCCATTTCCAGTATGGCCATTGCATTGGATTCCCAGTACGGCCATCCCATTCCCAGTATGCCTGTCCCGATCCCAGTATGGCCATCCCATTTTCAGTATGGCCATTGCATTGGATTCCCAGTACGGCCGTCCCGTTCCCAGTACGGCCGTCCCGATCCCAGTACGGCCGTCCCGATCCCAGTACGGCTGTCCTGATCCCAGTATGACCATTCTGGGGGCAGAGCAGAGCATTTTGGGGGCAGAACTAAATGTTCAGGGTCAGAACCGACAATTTTGGGGTCAAAATTGAACATTTTTGGGGTCAGAGTTGACAATTCGGGGTCCAAGCTGATAATTCGGGGTCCGAGCTGACCCTTTAGGGTCCGAGCTGATCATTTGGGGTCTGAGCTGACCCTTTAGGGTCCGAGCTGACCCTTTGGGGTCAGATGAGAGCATTTAGGGTCTGAGCTGACAATCTGGGGTCTGAGCTGATCATTTAGGGTCTGAGCTGACCCTTTGGGGTCAGATCAGAGTATTTAGGGTCCGAGCTGACCATTTGGGGTCAGGGGTGACCCTTTGGGGTCCGAGCTGACCCTTTAGGGCCCAAGCTGACCCTTTGGGGTCCGAGCTGACCATTTGGGGTCAGATCAGAGTATCTGGGGTCCAAGCTGACCATTTGGGGTCCGAGCTGACCCTTTGGGGTCAGATCAGAGTATTTAGGGTCCGAGCTGACCCTTTGGGGTCAGGGGTGACCCTTTGGGGTCCGAGCTGACCCTTTGGGGTCCGAGCTGACCATTTGGGGTCAGATCAGAGTATTTGGGGTCTGAGCTGACCCTTTAGGGTCCAAGCTGACCATTTGGGGTCCGAGCTGACCCTTTGGTGTCAGATCAGAGCATTTAGGGTCCGAGCTGACCCTTTGGGGTCGGAGCTGACCCTTTAGAGTCTGAGCTGACCATTTGGGGTCAGATCAGAGTATTTGGGGTCCGAGCTGACCCTTTAGGGTCCGAGCTGATCATTTGGGGTCTGAGCTGACCCTTTAGGGTCCGAGCTGATCATTTGGGGTCTGAGCTGACCATTTAGGGTCCGAGCTGACCCTTTGGGGTCAGATGAGAGCATTTAGGGTCTGAGCTGACCATCTGGGGTCCAAGCTGATCATTTAGGGTACGAGCTGATCGTTTGGGGTCCGAGCTGACCACTCAGGGTTCAAGCTGACCATTTAGGGTCACAGCTGACCACTTGGGGTCTGAGCTGACCCTTTAGGGTCCGAGCTGACAATTCAGGGTCCGAGCTGACCATTTGGGGTCAGAGGTGATCATTTAGGGACCAAGCTGACCATTTGGGGTCCAAGCTGACCATTTGGAGTCTGAGCTGACAATCTGGGGTCTGAGCTGATCATTTAGGGTCTGAGCTGACCCTTTGGGGTCAGATCAGAGTATTTAGGGTCCGAGCTGACCATTTGGGGTCAGGGGTGACCCTTTGGGGTCCGAGCTGACCCTTTTAGGGTCCGAGCTGACCCTTTAGGGTCCAAGCTGATCATTTGGTGTCAGATCAGAGCATTTAGGGTCCGAGCTGAACCCTTTGGGGTCGGAGCTGACCCTTTAGAGTCCGAGCTGACCCTTTGGGGTCAGATGAGAGCATTTAGGGTCCGAGCTGACTCTTTGGGGTCCGAGCTGACTCTTTAGGGTCCGAGCTGACCCTTTAGGGTCCGAGCTGACCCCACATCCCCTTCTCCCCCTCCTCCCGAAGCCCCATCCCGATCCGCCTGGGCGACCACAGCCTGAAGACGAAGGAGGGCTCGGAGCAGTGCGTCCCCTCGGCGCAGTCCTTCGTGCACCCCGACTACGACGCCACGAGCCACGACAACGACCTCATGCTGCTCAAGCTGCAGAGACCCGTCCGCTTCACCCGGCGCGTGCACCCCGTGGCCCTCCCCAAAAAGTGTCCCCCCCCCGACACCGAGTGCGTCGTCTCCGGCTGGGGCAGCACCAGCAGCCCCGAAGGTACGGGGAGGGGGAGGGTGGGGGGGAGGGGGGGATGGGATGAGGGGGGGAGGGGTGGGGGGTGGGGGCGTCTCAATGTCTTGGGGACATCAGCTCGGTGTCTTGGGGACACCTCAGGAGCGTGGGGACATCTTGACACCTTGGGGACACCTCAATGTCTTGGGGGCACCTCAGTGTCTTGGGGACATCAGCTCAGTGTCGTCTTGGGGACATCTCCATATCTTGGGGACACCTCAGAACCTTGGGGACATCTTGACACCTTGGGGACATCTCCATACCTTGGGGACCACCTCAATATCTTGAGGGCACCTCAGTGTCTTGGGGACATTTCAGTGTCTTGGGGACACCTCAGTGTCTTGGGGACATTTCAGTGTCTTGGGGACACCTCAGTGTCTTGGGGACACCTCAGTGTCTTGGGGACATCAGCTCGGTGTTTTGGGGACACCTCAGGGCCTTGGGGGACACCTCAACATCTTGGGGACACCTCAGGACCTTGGGGACACCTCAGTGTCTTGGGGACATCTCTATACCTTGGGGACATCTCCATACCTTGGGGACACCTCAGAACCTTGGGGGCACCTCAGTGTCTTGGGGACATCAGCTCGGTGTCTTGGGGACACCTCAGAACCTCGGGGACACCTCAGAACTTTGGGGACACCTCAACGTCTTTGGGACATCTCAGAACCTTGGGGACACCTCAGAACCTTGGGGACATTTCAACGTCTTGGGGACATCATCCCAAGGTCTTGGGGACATCTCCATACCTTGGGGACACCTCAGGACCTTGGGGACACCTCAGTGTCTTGGGGACATCAGCTCGGTGTCTTGGGGACACCTCAATGCCTTGGGGACACCTCAGTGTCTTGGGGACATCAGCTCGATGTCATCTTGGGGACATCTCCATATCTTGGGGACACCTCAGAACCTTGGGGACATCTTGACACCTTGGGGACATCTCCATACCTTGGGGACACCTCAATATCTTGAGGGCACCTCAGTGTCTTGGGGACACCTCAGTGTCTTGGGGACATTTCAGTGTCTTGGGGACACCTCAGTGTCTTGGGGACACCTCAGTGTCTTGGGGACATCAGCTCGGTGTTTTGGGGACACCTCAGGGCCTTGGGGACACCTCAGGACCTTGGGGACACCTCAGTGTCTTGGGGACATCTCTATACCTTGGGGACACCTCAGGACCTTGGGGGCACCTCAGTGTCTTGGGGGCACCTCAGTGTCTTGGGGACACCTCAGAACCTTGGGGACACCTCAGACCTTTGGGGACACCTCAACGTCTTGGGGACACCTGAGAACCTTGGGGACATTTCAACGTCTTGGGGACATCATCCCAAGGTCTTGGGGACATCTCCATACCTTGGGGACACCTCAGGACCTTGGGGACACCTCAGTGTCTTGGGGACATCAGCTCGGTGTTTTGGGGACACCTCAATGCCTTGGGGACACCTCAGTGTCTTGGGGACATCAGCTCGATGTCATCTTGGGGACATCTCCATATCTTGGGGACACCTCAGAACCTTGGGGACATCTTGACACCTTGGGGACATCTCCATACCTTGGGGACACCTCAATATCTTGAGGGCACCTCAGTGTCTTGGGGGCACCTCAGTGTCTTGGGGACATTTCAGTGTCTTGGGGGACACCTCAGTGTCTTGGGGACATCAGCTCGGTGTTTTGGGGACACCTCAGTGTCTTGGGGACATCTCCATACCTTGGGGACACCTCGATGTCTTGGGGACATCATCCCAACATCTTGGGGACACCTCAGAACCTTGGGGACACCTCAGACCTTTGGGGACACCTCAACGTCTTTGGGACATCTCAGAACCTTGGGGACACCTCAACGTCTTGGGGACACCTCAGAACCTTGGGGACATTTCAACGTCTTGGGGACATCATCCCAACATCTTGGGGACACCTCAGAACCTTGGGGACACCTCAGACCTTTGGGGACACCTCAACGTCTTTGGGACATCTCAGAACCTTGGGGACACCTCAACGTCTTGGGGACACCTCAGAACCTTGGGGACACCTCAACGTCTTGGGGACACCTCAGAACCTTGGGGACATTTCAACGTCTTGGGGATATCATCCCAAGGTCTTGGGGACATCTCCATACATTGGGGACACCTCAGGACCTTGGGGACACCTCAGTGTCTTGGGGACATCAGCTCGGTGTTTTGGGGACACCTCAATGCCTTGGGGACACCTCAGTGTCTTGGGGACATCAGCTCGATGTCATCTTGGGGACATCTCCATATCTTGGGGACACCTCAGAACCTTGGGGACATCTTGACACCTTGGGGACATCTCCATACCTTGGGGACACCTCAATGTCTTGGGGGCACCTCAGTGTCTTGGGGACATTTCAGTGTCTTGGGGACATCTCCATACCTTGGGGACACCTCAGGACCTTGGGAACATCTCAGTACCTTGGGGACACCTCAGTGTCTTGGGGACATCAGCTCAGTGTTGTCTTGGGGACACCTCAGAACCTTGGGGACACCTCAGCATCTTGGGGACATCAGCTCAGTGTCGTCTTGGGGACATCTCCATACCTTGGGGACACCTCAGAACCTTGGGGACACCTCAACATCTTGAGGACATCTCAGTGTCTTGGGGACACCTCAGAACCTTGGGGACATCTTGACACCTTGGGGACATCTCCATACCTTGGGGACACCTCAGTGTCTTGGGGACATCAGCTCGGTGTTTTGGGGACACCTCAGTGTCTTGGGGACATCTCCATACCTTGGGGACACCTCGATGTCTTGGGGACACCTCAAAGTCTTGGGGACACCTCAGAACCTTGGGGACATTTCAACGTCTTGGGGACATCATCCCCACATCTTGGGGACACCTCAGAACCTTGGGGACACCTCAGACCTTTGGGGACACCTCAACGTCTTTGGGACATCTCAGAACCTTGGGGACACCTCAACGTCTTGGGGACACCTCAGAACCTTGGGGACATTTCAACGTCTTGGGGACATCATCCCAAGGTCTTGGGGACATCTCCATACCTTGGGGACACCTCAGGACCTTGGGGACACCTCAGTGTCTTGGGGACATCAGCTCGGTGTTTTGGGGACACCTCAATGCCTTGGGGACACCTCAGTGTCTTGGGGACATCAGCTCGATGTCATCTTGGGGACATCTCCATACCTTGGGGACACCTCAGAACCTTGGGGACATCTCAACATCTTGAGGACATCTCAGTGTCTTGGGGACACCTCAGAACCTTGGGGACATCTTGACACCTTGGGGACATCTCCATACCTTGGGGACACCTCAGTGTCTTGGGGACATCAGCTCGGTGTTTTGGGGACACCTCAGGGCCTTGGGGACATCTCCATACCTTGGGGACACCTCAATGTCTTGGGGACACCTCAAAGTCTTGGGGACACCTCAGAACCTTGGGGACATTTCAACGTCTTGGGGACATCATCCCCACATCTTGGGGACACCTCAGAACCTTGGGGACACCTCAGACCTTTGGGGACACCTCAACGTCTTTGGGACATCTCAGAACCTTGGGGACACCTCAACGTCTTGGGGACACCTCAGAACCTTGGGGACATTTCAACGTCTTGGGGACATCATCCCAAGGTCTTGGGGACATCTCCATACCTTGGGGACACCTCAGGACCTTGGGGACACCTCAGTGTCTTGGGGACATCAGCTCGGTGTTTTGGGGACACCTCAATGCCTTGGGGACACCTCAGTGTCTTGGGGACATCAGCTCGATGTCATCTTGGGGACATCTCCATACCTTGGGGACACCTCAGAACCTTGGGGACATCTCAACATCTTGAGGACATCTCAGTGTCTTGGGGACACCTCAGAACCTTGGGGACATCTTGACACCTTGGGGACATCTCCATACCTTGGGGACACCTCAGTGTCTTGGGGACATCAGCTCGGTGTTTTGGGGACACCTCAGGGCCTTGGGGACATCTCCATACCTTGGGGACACCTCAATGTCTTGGGGACACCTCAAAGTC
Source organism: Callipepla californica brunnescens (assembly GCA_023055505.1). Classification (NCBI taxonomy): domain Eukaryota; kingdom Metazoa; phylum Chordata; class Aves; order Galliformes; family Odontophoridae; genus Callipepla; species Callipepla californica. The sequence goes on along the minus strand of JALIRH010000272.1, from coordinate 821 downwards.
TTGGGGACACCTCAGGACCTTGGGGACACCTCAGCATCTTGGGGACATCAGCTCGACCTCTTGGGGACACCTCAAAGTCTTGGGGACACCTCAGAACTTTGGGGGCACCTCAACATCTTGAGGACATCTCAGAACCTTGGGGACACCTCGATGTCTTGGGGACACCTCAGAACTTTGGGGACATCCCAGGACCTTGGGGACATCTCAACATCCTGGGGTCACCCCAGAACCTTGGGGACAGCTCCATATCTTGGGGATACCCCGGAACCTTGGGGACACCTCAATGTCTCGGGGACATCATCTCAATGTCTTGGGGCCATCTTGATAGCTTGGGGACACCTCAGAACCTTGGGGACATCTCTGCATCTTGAGGACATCAGCTCGATGTCGTCTTGGGGACATCTCCATACCTTGGGGACACCCCAGAACCTTGGGGGCACCTCAGTGTCTTGGGGACATCAGCTCGGTGTTGTGGGGACACCTCAGAAACTTGGGGACATCTCCATATCTTGGGGGACACCTCAGAACCTTGGGGGGACCTCAACATCTTGAGGACATCTCAGTGCCTTGGGGACACCTCAGAACTTTGGGGACACCTCAATGTCTTGGGGACACCTCAGGACCTTGGGGACATCCCTACATCTTGGGGACATCTCAACACCTTGGGGACAGCTCCATATCTTGGGGTATACCCCAGAACCTTGGGGACACCTCAATGTCTTGGGGACACCTCAATGTCTTGGGGACATCTCAGCATCTTGGGGACATCTCAGAATCTTGGGGACACCTCAGGACCTTGGGGACATCTCTGCATCTTGGGG